>VWZL01005074.1:141079-151402 GCA_013396915.1 Stercorarius parasiticus
GAGAACTAGCAAGCTCACCACACGAGTGGCAGAACTATCCTGTCTTCACAAGACAGTTCTCCCACACTTTCAGGTGCCAGAAGTGTTAGCCTTATCAGTTCTTTGAAGGCAAGGCCTGCATTATTTATTTCCTTGTGAGTGTTTGAGGCATTCCATTGAAGGCTTGGAGGGCCTTCTGCCCCTCGTCAGGGAATTTACAGTCTGTCCCTTACACTCAAAACCTGATGCAAGCTGTCTCCTCTAGCCAAAGACACATGCAAAGCAATAAGCCTTTGGCTGCCCAGCCCAAGGGACTGGACCCTGCTCCCAAGTCAAGTCCTAGCATGACCCCCAGGAGAGGCTGAATGAACATCTCAGGCCATGGATATTGCCCTGGCATCACCTCTCAGAAAGTCTGAAAAGAAACTCAAAGGAAATAATGCAAAAATTCGATTAGAGTAGAGTGAAGACATTTGTCTGATAAGCGTGGAGCAGGTTTCCACCGTCAAAACAACCCATTCAAATCCCATCTCAATCCTGAAGCGCCCTTGCAGGGATGTGCTGCTAGGGCCATGCTGCAAATCTCACTGTTTTCCCAGTGGTGCTGAGGCAGCATCCCTGCGCTGAAATTACGGCTCTCGATGTGGGCCACTCCATCTTGAGGGAAATTTCAAGGGGTGGGTTGTAACAACTCTCGGTAAATTTTAATCCAACTATTATTGTGGAAATTAATTAAGAGATTATGAAAACTCCAGTGTTTAGGGGTGTTAACTTGAATTGTTTCCAGCATGAGTTCATGCATTCAGTCTACCTAGCAAAACCAAGGGCAGTGGAGCTCCATTGTGCCTTGTGAAAAACAAGTATTCAGCATTAAACAGTTGGAAGGTTTTAATGATAAAGAGAATAGTAAGTATATAATTGCAATCTCCAGAGTGTCTGCATATAACACTTGAAATGTCTTGAATTACCATTCTGGTGAATTTAGCTATGAGAGTTAAAATAACATTGTTAAGTTTGGAGTCATTATGACAGAGACGTAGCTGGAATCACACTACCTATCTATTCACATTTTATGTCATATAATCAGTTAAGAGACCATGTACATTTGAAGAGAAAGCTGGGCGCCAGATATTAAGAAGAATAAAATAATCTATGATGTAATTCTGATTAACTAGCGTTAAAAAAAGTCAAGTAATTTTAAAGAGGAAAATGTTTTTAGATTAAAACTATACATAAATCTCTGCAACTTTTAATACTTGATTTACAAAGAATACACAAAAGTAACTTTCTTCTAAACTGAGGTGCCCGACACCCTGGCTATGTGTCCTAGCTGGGGTCTGACCCCACACCTGAATGAGAGCTGAGTGATCCCCAAAATGTCTCCGCCATGGGAAAGAGGGACAGATCTGTGGGCCAGGAGGACTCCAGAGTGCTCTGCAGTCAGGTGCCTGATCTAAATGACTGGAAGATCAATAGCCTGTCTTTCTACTGCAACTGATCTTCTTAATAGCACTGGGACACCTAAGTATTATCTGGTGGAAAGTCTCCTGCTGGGATAAGTCAGTAGAATTTTGCTTTAATCTCATTTTATACTGTGTAATAACTGTGCAACATTCAAGGCTGCAGATATATTTATTTAAATGAAACATATGTACCAACTTACAGTGATTGTCAGGAAGCCAGTGCAACCCACAGATTGGTGTTATAGCTCAAAGGCAGTTTGGGCTACTTAAAGAGGGAAATACTTGAAAGGTCTCAACTTTTATTTTGACACCTTTAAAAGGAAATTTGGGAAATGTATGTGAAGAGGCAGAGTCGGAAAAGGAGGGGAAAAGATTATTAAAACACCTAAAAGACTTTTTTTACAGTGAAAGGACAAGGTTCAATTTATTTGAACTCTCTTCCCATTCAGCAGATAGATGGGAAGGTGAGAGATGTAAGTGGTTTAGCTGATAAGAAATCTCCTTTTCTTGAGTGAATGGGTGGGAAAACTGGTCAGAGAACTGAGACATCTATTACGCTTCTACAGCTTTAGCTATTGTGAATGCTGCCAGTCTACTTGATGGAAATACGGAAATGATGAAGTATGAGGTACTTTGCATGCATATAGATAATGCTATGTTGCACTCGGGCTTTAACACGTACCTTAAAATACGTACAGTCACTTGACAGGAGTAAGAAACAGCAAATGTTAAAGAGCACCTAGATAAACTTTGAATTTTTAATTCAGGTAACTGTAAGGACAAATAGTTAAGAATTTGTTTGAGTCTCTAAGCACAGACTTAAATCTAACCTTACAGGCTAGTGCAAAGAAGCTAAAGGTTTTACAGCTCACATACAATGTAGGTGTTTGCAGAACCTCAGTGCTCTAGGTGAGATAGCTTGCTACAAAGTGGCAAAGATTAAAGTGTTCCTTTGAAAACAGAAATTACTGCTTGTGAAGTGAAAAGTCTGAGACGACTATGTTCCATTCAGAAATGAAGTAAACTATTAATAAACTCAGTTTAAATTTGACTTCTAGTTCCAATGAAAAAGAAAATTGAAAAAGGTTTGGAAAACATGAATTTTTAATTTTAAATTGAGCTTAAAGGTCAAATTCAGTTAAATTTAACACAGACAAATTACAGCAGAAAAAAATTTTGTCCTGTAACATTCAATTTAAGTGATACTATCCAGGTTTATGGTTTAGTAAAAATTCAGTACTTTTTGGAAGGAAAGGGATATCCTGAATAAGTTGCTATGAATTGCTTTTTGTTTAAGAAACTGAATTAAAACTCATTAACTGATAGGGCCACAAGGAGGCCAATTAACTTGGTGCAGGGGTTTAGTTCAGAGGGGGGAAAAAAGGAAGTTAAAAACTTTAAAATAGAGAGATGAGGGAAGAAGAAAAGGATTAAAGAGAAATAGTTAACTGATATGCTTTTGATTTGTTTCACGTTCACTATTATTTACGTGTCTCTGACAGTACTTTTTACCCAGCTATTGTCTTTATTACAGGCATTGTTCTGTGCCTCAGAAAAAGGTGCCAGCTTTTGCACAGTGAAAGAAAAAGTGGATAAAACCAAGAGGGAACATAATGCAAGTGTAAAATGGACTTGTTCTGTGTAACAAATAGCAGTTTGAGCACATTAATGGCCTGGTTGTCGTTAAGTGCTATGTGGCTACCGCCGAGATGCAGGCTTATCCAAGTGCATCCACGTTTCAAACAGTTGGTTTGAAGGGAGACAAAAATTTAATAGCACCTTCCATTTTCTGTGTGCTCTCATGTGTAGGTACAGAACTGAGATTACAATTTTGAAAGCCTGGTTCATCTGGGATCATCTAGGAATCTGCAGTTTAGATATTTACATGTAAAAAACCTGCTCATTCTGCATGCAAAGTGATTTTAAATATTTAAAAAAGAAAAGGACTATGTTACTGTTCTGATACAAACCTAAGCACCTAAGCAGTTTGAGAATTGGCAAAAGTTTTTATTCATAACAGGAAAATATGGAAAATAATAGGTAGATAGTATGTAAAATACCCAGTTCCCGATTGTTTGGAATTGCTAACTCAAAAAAAGAAGTAAAACTATTTCTACTATACATTATTTATAGCACTGTGTTGTCTTTTCTACTTACCCCTGGGCCCATACAGCTCTACATATGATTTCAGAAAATTAACACTTACTTTTTCAATACATCTGTTCCCTAAATGAACGGAAATTTCAGTCATTTCACTCAATGACTGGTTTCATGGTATGGCTGTAATATTAATGCCAGGTATTTCATGAAATACCTGAATAATGCCAACATTTCTTGGAATGACCAGATAGAGCATTCAAACGGTGTAATAGAATACTTGTCGCACCAGTCATTGCTCTGAGTGATTGAAACTCAGTCATTTCACAGAACAGGTTACACATGATAAGATGCATATTTAGCCTCACTCCTTTGCAGTTTGCATCTCAGGGTGCGTCCACCACAGTTTATGGTTACTTAAGGCCAGACTGCTGGGCCCTGCCTCAGTGTCATGGTACTATTCCCAGTCTCCTGATATTTTCAAGAGCTCTCAGTGAGAGGGGAGCTGTTCCATCTGCATCCTACTCCTACCAAATCAAGTGGTTAGTTTTCAGCCGGATTAGCTCCCGCACCCAGCTTAGCTGTACAAGTCCAAGTGCCAGGCAGGGAGGGAGGGGATGCAAACACAGGGAAGGGGAATTGCAGTGCTCAGGTAGGGTCAGGCTGCCAGGAATATGCGCTTTTGCTTCTACCCAAAGGGGAGCTCCAAATGTCTGAGAAAACAATGCTTAGTCTGGATAAAACATCCAGGGATGAATGCACCTTTATTGCTTGGCCACCTGTTTGAAAAATACAACAGTCCAGACCTTCTGGGCTCTTGAACAAAAAATTGTCCAAACCGTTTGTCCATGTTTATTTGCAGTGTAAAGTGCTGAATCTGTTCTTGTGGCAAGCATACAGCAGAAATAATACCTGGGACAGGAGAGGATGCTTGAGAAAAACAAATGTTGCCTTTTTCAAATGTCTTAGGTGTTTTGTTTGCTCATTTCAGCACGAAATAACCAACAAGAGCCACTTACCAGTTTATTGTTTTCCTCCATCTCTTAATTATATGAAAACATCAGCACTTTATTTAGTCTTTAATTAGCATAATCCAAGTACAAAGTTCAGCCTGGGCAAGGACACAAGGATATTGATTATCTGTCCTTTCCACAAGAGTGAAAAATCACTTCTGTGCTGCATTTATTAATATATGTTCATAGCTATGGCATTGAAATCTATCACTGTGATCGACCTTTATTTTCAGGCAGTCAATAGCCATTGACCCATGCAGATAAATTACCATAGTGAATTTTGCAGTTGCTTGCTCAGACTCTTATATCAATAGTTGACCTACTGAATGCTTATTCTTTTTTTTTTTCCCCTATTGCCTACCAACCATATAAAAACTGCGGTCATAGATTCAAACAAATATATAAATAAGAAGCAGGTTGCAAATCACTTTGCTGTTCTCTGCTTGCACAGGGACACATGGTACCTTTCTTATTTCTACCTTTTGGTGTCAGCAAAACACCCATTTTGCTAACCTGAAAGGGAGAGAGTGGGAATAGTGTTTCAAATAGCTGGTACTTCAGATGAGAGGGATATGTTATCCTTGGCTGCAAAAGAAGTCTCTCAGATTTTGTAGATCCCAGTAAAATCTTCCTGAGTGATCATAGACTATAACCTGGACTGCAACGTTTCGGCCTTGATTTGAATCTAAACATACCAATGTTTAAATGTGATAATATTAGATTGTTTTCTCTGTCCTACTGAAGACCTAGAGACCACCTCCAAATATGGGGTCTGAATCTGGCCTTTTCCATAGATTTTGAGAGTTCAGAAACAAAATCTTAGTCTGATCCAGTTCTAATAATTTAAATAACTTCTTCGGATTTGAAAAATCAAATAGTTTCTTAGATAGGCTTCCAATTTTCATCTTTGTTACATAAAAATACTAAATTGCCAAGGAAGAAATTAATAGCAAAAATGATATGTCAGTTTGTTTCCTTTGTGTATTTGACTTGAAAGGGGCATGATTTTTAGGCAGCTTCCAAACTGTTTTCTGTTGTTGTTTCAGGAGACAAAGAGGGAGTCTTAGCAAGCAGGTGGCCTGGTTGTTACTGTGAGGAGCAACATGTAAGTTCATGGGTGCAATTTCAATGCATGTCTTGTGCCATTGAGCTGGAAAATCTCTGAGATTCAATTTTAGCCTGTTCCCCCTAAAGTTATTGTTTGGAAGCAGAATGCGAGTTCAACATTGTGCTTGTTGTGTCTGACGGGATTATTATTAAATGACACGATTCTATAGAGGGTTTTGTGAGTTATTAACATCTTCTTTTCAGTTCCATATAAAAGTAATAGACTAAGGCTAAAAGATTTTTTTGCCAGAGATGCAAGGCAGACTGCGACTACATTGTTTTGTCCTGCCTTTATACATAGCTCTCCTCCCTGATATCCGTAGTTGCTGTATTTACGTTAGTGGGTTTTATTAAAGGAATAGTATGGTTTTGAAGCTAAACTTATGTTTGGCTGGGCCCTGAGGTTACTAGTTGACCTTAATAAACCTGGTCATCCTCACCTGGCACCTCCTCCCACCTCTGCACCTGAGCCTAGGAGCCCTATTTCAGCTCAGCCAGGAGCCAGTAGTCTTGGCCTAAGCTGTGGTGTAGGTGTCCCTGTCTTTGCTTCCTGGATGGACCTTAGACTTGCATTATAACCCTGTTGCTAGTGCTGTCTTCAGCCCTATCTCCTGCTGATACCAGCAAAAGGATTTTGAACAAAAAGTTTCTCCAGAGGACTTGGTGGGGGAGTCAGAAAACTGTTAATCTTATGAGTGCCACTGAGTGCTGGAAGAGTGATGAGCAATGTTAGGAGCTCAAGGAGGTGAAGGTCATGCTTCTGGAAACCTTTGACAACTGGTCTTTGTGTGAGACCCAGTAGGTGTGCCCTGTTATAGAGAATTATAAGAGATCTTTAGATGGAAATGTACCACCAAGCTCACTACGTGCTCACCTGGGTCCCAGGACCACTCCGTTGGACAGTTTAGAGGAGCCTGTGTGTGATGATGCCTTTCTAAGGTCTCCACGCTGGCACCTGGCAAAAAAACCCCTATGCAGATACATCCAGAGACAATCCTCCGATCTGTTCCCTTTTCCACCAAACACTGTGAGGTTCCTGTGGAAATGTCCTACGCTGCCATCCTGGTAGGTGCAATGTTATTTTTAAAAGTTTTTATGGGGGAAAGGAAGGATGTGTGTGAGGCTTCTTAGGGCATTGGGGCATTGGACTTGGGGGAGAGATGATATATACTGCTGGTCTGCTGACTGCAAGGGTTGTTACATCTTCTAAAGCTATTCTGCTGGGACTCTGAGAGTGGTCTTCTGACATGGTGACCAACCAAGTGATAAGCTACCTACCCAGTTTCCACCCTGTACTCTAACTTAGTCCCTGCTACCATGTCAGCCACGCATGCAGCCTTGCCATGGCGGTAGAGCCTTCCTAGGCTTTTCTGCCACAGTTCTGCTATGCATCCCTTCTCCCTTCTCTGAATGTGGTGGCTAATGAGCTGATGGTGTGGTCACCATGCTCCACAAAACAGTATTGCAGATCCCACCTCTGGCCCTCGAGCAGTAAGAGCGACAAGGTAGTGGGATGCAAGGCAGATTGTGGCTGAGTGATGAGCAATGTTAGGAGTTAGTGAGTCAGGAGACATGGAGCTGCACAGGACAACAGCTATTCACCTAAATGCAGGCAGGGGCTTCTGACATGCCATAAGACAATGGCAAAGTCAGGGGCCTGCCACAACCAGCTGTGGTTGCAAAATTCTGGGATATCTTGCATCCTAAGGACTCCACTCCAGGCTCATCATATGGGCTCAAAACTTATGTCTGATGAACACCACCTGGGCAACAAGTACTCCCAGAGGCTCATGCTCTTTGTCCTTTTCCTCAGAGAGGAGGCATTGGATGTCAGGCACTGATTCATTGAAGCTGTCTTGTAATAGTTGCTGCAACCACAGGATTAAGGCCACCCTGCTGCCTCTATAGCACATTCCCAAATCAGAGTGAGCAGGTGGGAATGTTTCCCTAATGAAGAGAACATCAACAATGTTGTGGCTCTGAAGCAGGTTTTCTTTATTCTAAACAAGTAAGAGGTTAGAGTGAAGAACTTCAAATACTGTCATCTCTCATTGTATATAAAAGATAAAGAAGAAAGAATATCTGTAAATTAGGACTATTTCTACACCACCTTTGCTGAGATTATCCCAGTAAGTTTGGAGGCTGGATGTTCAACAGACAGTAGGTATCTGGAAACCTGCTCACTTATTTGCACAAAGAAGCAGAGTGAAAATTAGAAAAGGGGGGGAAAAAAAAAATCTGAAAATTGAGTGAAGTGTTGATTCAGTTAAGCAGTTCTGACAAGAAGACAGAATAACAGGGTAAAAAAAAAAGTAGTAGTCATGTTTATTATTGCACAAAACCATGGTATGATGCTATAGAATCCTGAAGATGAAAAGTAATGTTTCTTTTATGAGGTTTGTGTTTGTCAGTGGGACTGTGAAGGAGGATAATTGTACTTGCAGTAGCCAAGGCAATGAATAGTAACAAATTGTCTTACTTTGTTAGGATTTTTTTAATGCTACAACCTACAGTATTGTAGTACTTTGTTTGCAAAATCAATGTAGACTTGCACAGTGAACTTTAATAGACTCTGTTATGTCTTTGGGGGATAAAACCCTGTGCTTGTTCTCTTGTTTTCCTTATCTGCGGTCCCCTATCTTTCTCATCTCCCACAACGTTGAGTGTTAGAGCCAGTTATGTCAGAAGTTTAATTCCTTCCACTTTGGAATGAACATGAACTAACACAATATTTTTGGGGCGTTGTTATGCAAAATCTACACAAATATCTTAGTGAATTATTACTGTTGTGTGGATCACTTGTAGATTACACACCTGTGTAAGTCACAGTTCATGACACATTAATCCATTAAATAAATCATGAAATGCTATTATTCTTGTTTGAATGACTCAAGCAGTTAAGTAACACAGCCTTTTAGAAATTAGCATACTGGAGACTTCTTCCCCTTTGGCAAAACCCAAGTGAAAATTGTCCTTTCAGTGGGTATTTGTGGTGGGAAATAGCCGTGTTTGTATGAAGTAAATGCAGTATGGTCACGGGCACAGTACAAGTCACGGTTTATTTTATACTTCAGTCAAATATTTGTAGAGGAAATAGGTCTGCTATTTGCTTAGTCTAGCAGCTAAGGAATCCTGGTAGGATATGAGAAAACACTGCTATCCTTTCAAATGTACTGTGCCATCTCAAGAGACTGCAAGTGATCAGGACCTCTGTTTGTGCTTCATCTGAAAGACTGTTTCTACTAGTTGAGTACATCTGTGTGCAAGATATTGACTCAAAGCAGGTCTGAAAGGCAGAGCAAAAGAGAACCAATTTAGAGGAGAGAGCATTTCCTACAGGTTCACCACTGTGCCAATTGCTTTCGTCTGTACTGAGTTTTCTTTGGAATTTCCTGTAAAAGAAATAAACAAAACTCATTCTCACCGCTAACTTAATATAATTCAAGATGTTTCTATCGCAAAAAAGTATAAAGTACAATTGGGTGTTTTAATCATAGTAAAGTACTGTATAATTAGTCTTCCAAATGAATGTTTCCACTCATCAGGATGACTAAATAACTTGTTGAGTAAAATTCTTAATTTACATAACTAAAAGCCAATAACAGCTTCATCTCCCTTCATCTGATTATATTCTGGTTTTATATCCACGTTTCATTGGCCACCTGCCACTCTCTAAAGGATAGGAGGTAATTAGAACCAGTGATAGTGCACTATTGTTATACTTTTTACAGCACAGATGCAGTTGGGTGCTATTATCATATCTGGTACAATTTTGTGGATAATATCATTATGTCTCTGCTGCTCATAAATTTAATTGGAAGTGTGAATCAATTGAAAATGCATTTTAATCTCTGCATCATAATACATTTTGCTTAACATAATGATACTTCAAAGTTTTAACAAAATACGTTACACTGTGCAGACAGCAAATCTCTAACTGTTCTGTATACGCATATATGTGCACAGAATATTTTTTGCTGTGGTAAAATAATCTACTGTACAAAAACACCATTGGAAGTATACAGAAATAATGAAAACTAATATTAAATACTAATTATTGCTATTCTGACTTCTATATTGCACTTCATGTGGATCAAGTGACCATACAGCACCATAATAAATAATAAATTACTGCAAGTAATGAAATTGTTTACATCTATCTATCTCTTTTCGAAATGACTGACAGTCAACCTTAAGTGTTATATTTCACTGTAGTACTGTTGGGTTTTGGGTGGCTTTTTTTAAATTCAGCTACTACAAAACAAGCATAAAAAAGGCAGATTGTTCTCAAGAGAGAATTGTAAGAGTGTATTAGCAGAGAGATAGAGAAAATAAAGACCTTCTTTGAATGACTGCTAATCCCAGGCACAATTTCCTTGATATACTTAACATAGGGAATCTCTGATGTAACAGAGTCAAACGCTCCAACAGCCCCCAGATTCTGCAGTAGTCAGTAGTGAAAGCTTTTTTTCAACCAGTTCTCTTTACTTCCTGAAATGGCGTTTTATAGTCAATCCCTTAAATAAAGTTTCTGATAATCCCAAATTGACCAAAATGCCAGTTGGCCCCATCTCTTATCAAATTAGTTCTTGTTAAAAATGTTCCAATATCCTAGTTGTATTGGGGTACTGATGGATTAAACTCTCTTTCTTTTTCTTTTTTTT
>VWZL01005074.1:151450-221738 GCA_013396915.1 Stercorarius parasiticus
GTTGGTTTGTCCTGAAGCTTGACTGGTTCTCTGACTTAAGAGAATCTCATCTCCCTTTTCCCCCTCATAAGATTGAAAGTAAATGCTAAATTACATGTGAAATTCCTGTCCTTTTTTACTTCCATCACTTTAAATCCGTTCATGGCTTTGTTCCATTGGACAGTAGGATATACTACAGCAATAACTGCCACTAATTAGGACTCTTTTCAACTTGTCTTTCTTTTCTGGATTTGTATAGTTTCTCCTCTCTCTGCAATGGTCTTTTTAAATTCTACTGTGTTCATTACCAGTGCACACCTCCTAGTTTTAGACTGGCTTTTCCTGTTTTTCGTGTTTTCAAAAGTGCAGAGGGGATGTCCACACTGTGTACCACAGCTGACATTGGTGGTACTTCCTTCTTGTTGGATTGACTGTTTATCTTGCTCTGCACTTTTCAGAGAGTTGACAAATTATTCTTTGATAATAAAAGATTACAAAATTGGTGTTAATTGTGCTTTAAAACATTTTCTACCTTCTTTAACCATTTTGGGGTCCCACGATGGAGAGTAAAACACCTCTGAAACTTTCATCCCCCAGAAGAGATGTAGGTCAGTTGTCAGTTTACTGTTGGGATAAAAAATATTGAAATTTGACTGTTCTGTATGGAATTAAACTTAACTCAGATGAACTCTACCAAAGAACAAAAATCAGGATTACAATTTCATAATCTCACTTCTTCAGCGAGCATAGATGTGTCTATTCATACTGGAAGGTGATAAGGTGATATAAAAATGGAGGCATGAACTTTACACTGAGGTTAAGAAAAGCCACAAGGAGTGGGGTGCAAATGTTTTACTTAAAGAAAAAAAGAAAGAGCTAGAATTGTTCCTTAACAGACATAGCTGTGTCTGTTACAAGGTTGGTATGTTATGGGGAAAGGGGTATTATATGTCATTTAACCAGCTTTACGAGTTCAAATGCCAGTACCAGCATTTGCTTTAGGTATAGCAGAAAGCCTACAGAGGATTTGACATTTTGACAGTAGAATTAACATGCAAGAGGAAACTTGAAGAAAATCTGCCTGGAGTTAGATTCAGGAAGACGTATAGTGGCAAGAATGAGAAGGGAATGCTGTGGGTGTGGACAGGAGAGGCAAGTGTACGGCATGCGGAGAACTTGCACAGAAGTTGTGCTACTATTTTAGAGCAGGGACGCACATCATAAATATTATCAGCTACTTGAGGCATATTAGGAAACAGTCATTTGAACTGTGGTAAATTGCTGATGATGACCTGGCTATCCAACAGAGCATGGTAACAGAAGCAGCAATTTCTGGAAGGAAAATACAGGGAGGAAAGGAAAAAAACAAACAAACAAACAAAACCACAAAAACCAAACCCCACCAAAACAACAAAAACCCCAACCCAAAATGCTAATCTGATCTGAGTGGGCTTGCCCTGTGAAAGGTGTGTATTAATAAACAGTAACTTGCATTGCTTGAGAAGACTTTTTTTCAAGGGGTCCTGTAGAAGCATATTGTGTGACTAACCATGATCTGATGCTGATTTAAATTAAAAAAAAAAAAAAGACATGGTAACTTTGTCTGAGATTATAAGGTTTTTCTTAAAAGAAAAAAAAATATAATCAAGTGTTTTTGTGGGGTTTTTTGTTTAATTTCTGGTTGGTATTTCAGGGGGGTACAATTAGTACCTCTTTACTTGTCTGTATCAATATCTGGAGATATTGAACAAGGCTGGAATGGATTTTCCCATCCCTCTTCCACACTGAAGGGAAACATTACCCATATAGTTTGTTCACATGTTGATCAATCTGGATGAGTAACTACCCTAGACCCATTCATAGCCAAGGAATTATTCTATCCTTTTATTGTGTGGAGGGTTTGTAACCAGTGGAGGCTTTTATATTTTGTGCATCTTTCTTTGCTTACCTCAGATATATCTAACCAAGCACTATACATTCCTGAAGTTGCTTCTATTAATCAGCTGATTTATCTTTGAAGATGTCTGGGGATTTGGCATTATGGCGAATCACATTGATAACTCTTCATTCCTACTTTACTTACTTTGTCATTGACTATATTGTCATTATTCTTTTCTTCTACTTCACAATCCAGTTTGTCTCATTTTATTCTCTTCCTAGATATATTTTTTTTCTCATTATTATCCCTCTTTGGGTTTTTGTTCTGTATCAAAATCAAAACATGTTTTACCCTCTCATATCAACGTTCACTTGCATAGCATTCTTTATCGGTGCATGCTCTTCTTTTAGACAGCTCAGCTGATATGTTTTTGTCTTGGAGAATTCCAGCATAAAGAAACTTTTCTAATCTCTTCCCATGATTGTAGCGGAAGTACTCCTCTAGGTTTTTTACCTTCCTTACCCATAGGTTATGGCTCTGTATTTGCTCTTCATTCTCTTAGTATTTAAATTTTTTTCACTTCCATTTGGTCTTTTTCCAGTTGAACGCTTTAATCCTTTTTTCCCTTCATCCAATAATCATGTGTGATCTGTTATTTGTCACTCCCACATGTCTAACTAACCTGCTCTTTACAGATTTATGCCTCCTTATAGCTGGATTTTCTTCTTCTGATGTTGTCCGTGTATGTGCGTGTGGCTCTCCATACATAGATTTTTGAGGTTTAGGTATGCAACATATTTGTGATTTGTACCTGCCTTCCTTCGTTTTGCACATGAATGAACTTATTTAAAACTAATTAAATGCTAGTGCTTTTTGTATATAACATTAACCAATTTGCTTTAGCTGATTTGTGTATGCAGACTAAGAGTGTCAAATGCATGAAGTTTTCCCTCTGCTTCCAAAGGTAGAGTGCAAATCTTCTTTATAACCCACACAGTTGGATAGATGAAGATTTTTATTTTTTTCTTTCTGTTATGTGGAGAAAGTCCTCATGTGATACAGAGCTGCTGTAGTGACTTAACCCCAACCTTTTGTTCTGCCTTGGGCACAGAGAATGTTTCAAGGAAAGGGTCTTAACCATGTTTTTCTTGAGTAATTTGAAATTTCTGCTGGAAATTGCTCTTTGGTAACTAACACCATTTGGGGCAGACAAGGACTTCTCAAAGGCTTGGCAGTTTTGAGATTGGGAGGTTATAATGACTGTTTAACAGCATCACCCCCTCTGAACTTTTATGAGTCTACAAATCAAAGGTGGGATTTTTAGGTGCCCAAATGTTTCAAGCTTCTCATCAGCTCACAAAGGAACTTGAGCTTCCCAGTAGTGAAGACTCTGGAATGCCCCCTTGGCTAATAGCAAAAGCAAGTACTTGACTCTTTCAGCCACTGCCCCTTTGTTTATTACGCATTATTTACTGACCTTTTGGGGGTTGGGGTTGTTTTTGGACTTCCCATCCCTGTCGCTTCTAATATCATCTTTCTATGAATTAAAGTTTGGGTTTGAAGACATGTGGTGAATGGTGATTTGTGACACCCTTTTTAATGTCACCTCTGTTTCAGTGGGAGTTGAGAGCATTGGCAAACTTTGTTCTCTGCCATTGTGCAGTTGCACGGAGACTTCTGAAAGAAACGGTTGACTTGTGCAGATTGTGTCAGTGTAGTCCGGAATTCTGGTGTAAACATTATATATTTGAACGTCATAAGACTGCTCTATCCTGCATTTGAGAAGCTGGTTTACAAAACCTCATGCTTTCATGGAGAGGCCAGTAAATTGCTATCCAGACACAGTCTTTATCACACCTAATTTAATTTTTTTCATCCATACTTGTTGGCACATGGTTAATTTGGCTTTTTAGGTCCCTATTGTGATCAGTGAAATTGCCTGTATTTCTCAAAGTTTTAAGTAGATCATGTGAGGACCTGAAGAAACCCCTCCTGTTAAGAAATTAGCTGGAGGGTAGGGAAGAGGGCTCGAGAGAATCATCAGAAGGCTTCTTGAAAATTAAAGCTGCATGATACTCGTGATAAGTTTCTGTGCTAACTACTGTTTTTAGGTGAATCTGATAGCAGATTTTTCTGTGCTAATTACTGGTTTTAGGTGAATCTGATAGCAGATTTTTTTCTTACTGCTTTTCTGAAACTCTTATCTGCTTGCATGATAAAAGCTGACTTTAAATGGGACATACTACCTGCTTCTATCTGAGCTTTCTACCAGCTGACTACCATATTGCATATGGGCATTGTAGAAAATGGCTGTACAAACAAACATGGTATTCTCAACGGTTCTGCTCATTCAAAGGATTTTGCTAAATCAGGGAAAAACAATAAAAAAACACACCAACCTGTGGTGATTAACCCTACTGGAGATATGTCTGTCCTCTGAGGATGAGTTTAAATGGCACAATTCCAAAGAATACCTAAAAGCTGGCATTATTCTCTAGAGCTATTCTTCCAAGTAATGTGTCATGCTCCTCTAGTTAGGTTCAGTGAATGCTTTAAAAAGGTACTGAACCTGCTTGTACTTTCTGAAGACAAGCAGCAATGTTGTTTGCTGTCTCAAGAGGCAATCCACTGACACTTTCAACTGTGGTATGAAAAGTTTTTATTTGCAAACCTTTGTGTGGCATCAATGAGATCACCTAATTATTAAGTCCCTCTTAACATCCTCACAGAGTTACTCCTACTTAAAAGAATTTTGCAACTAAATGTGAGTTAGGTGAATACATTTATTTTTTTAACTGTTGTAGATCTAATTCAAGGTTAATAACTTACATCTACCAGTATTGTAACAGAAAGGGTCTTGCCTCTGCCACTAATCTATTTTATTTTATTTTTTTAAGCAGTTTTATGGTAAAATCTTTGCTCCAGTTTTCAATCAATACGCAGTCCTGCTGAAGGCTCTTTTTAATGACATGCTAGAAGTTCTGCGACACATCACTTCTACTGCCTGTTTTTACAGATTTCTGACCTGTGGTATATCTTCTTGGTCAGAAAAGGCACCAGCACAAAACCTCTAGTGAAGTTTTGTTGTTCAACAGCAATGTAAGACTTTCCATGGTTTCAGTCCTCTCTATTAAAATACTTGAATTGTGAAGTTAGCTTTAAATTGAAAAATTTGTGACATGTACCAGGAGTCTGAGTCATAACTCCAGAAGTTTGTTTCTCAGGATAACATGAAGACTTTGTGTTCCACAAATTAACTTGAATTGGTGTTTTCAAAGAGTATGGAGGAGATGTGCATAGATTTTTCCACTAATTTCCACACACTTCAGTGTATCCTGCTGCCCTGGTGCTCAGCCCTTCAAAGAAGTCTGCTCTCTAGAGTTTGTGCAAAAGTACCTCTTTCATCAGTACGCCTTTCACTTTACCAGCTCAACATTAGATCAATAATGAACTTCTTCAGTTTGTGTTGGTCTGATTCAAAACTACAGAGCTCTCTGAAATAAAGTGCATTGGAAGTCAGAAATGTATGCAAGTAATCAGTCGAATCTAGAGAAGTTTGAGATACAGATCTACCACTAAGATGTATACCCTATGACCACTGATAAAGGAGTGGTAATGGACAATCAGAGGAAATACAAAATTTAAAATGGAAGTATAAAGCTTCTTTATACCACATCCCAGACCAGATTTCAGAAAGCATAAAAAATAAGCTAGCGGCTTGAAAGGCTGACATACCAGAGGTAAGCATTGCCAGTTAAAACATAGCATAATGAAAAACTCAATCAGGCATAGCAGACAAACTATGGCAGAGAATTTGGAGGTGAAATGACTACAGATGATCCTTCCCCTTCAGGTCTAACTCTGATTCTAGAATGTGGGGAGTGTTATTTTACTTTCTTTCATTAGCGATAGCACTCTGTTATATGGTTTTTGAGCCATGTAGCCATTGGGAATGCATTGCATCTCCCGGTCACAGTGGGAGGGGTACAACAAGAGCATTAAGAACTCAATATTTAATATTTTCTGTAAGAATTGTCTGCTTAGAATGGTTTATTGGCTGTTGACCTTGTCTCTTGAGTGATTTTTTTTTTCATCCCGCTTTGAGTGAGACTTGGATTGAAAAAGCTAAAGATCACATGCTGCAAATGAAGTGTACTGGCATTTAGGAAGAAAACTAATACTATACTGGGATACTTCTCATTGACATAAATAATTTTCTTTAATATGTATGAAGATCCTTGGCCTTTCCCCAGCAGTGCACACAGAGGAGTGTTACTGGTTATTTACCCTACAAAGCTTTTGGAGAAGCCTTACTAAATTGTCTGAGTATCAGTTTGTTTATTGCAGTTTTCCCTGAGCTGTACAAGCAAGCACTGCTTCTTGGTTATCTTAGACAGCAAGATTAAAATTACAATATGTGGCAATGGAAAGGAAACTGATGATTTTGGTGTGCTCAGGACCCATTTATTTTTTGCAGGCCAGGAGTAGTCAGGGCTAATGGGACAGAGTACTGGGCCATCTCATCTAGACTGTGCTTCTGCCAAGAAGGTTGGATCAGACTATCTTTGAGGTCCCTTCCAACCTGGTATTCTATGATTCTAAGAATAGTTGTCACTATTTCTGCTATGTAGGCTGGGATTCTTTCATAGCTGCCTAGGGGGCCTGGAGACTTGGTTAAAACAAATGGCACCTGGGTTTCCAAATCCTTGAGGTGACATGGAAAAATTCAGCCTTGATTCATCTGCCCATTTTCCTAATAAGGAAAACCAGACTTGCAGCACTTCGTGTTTGACAATCAGACAGAAAGCTTTACCCCACTGGAATCTGCAGAAGCTGCTGAGGAAACGTAGGGCAGTTGCGCAGGGAAAGTAATCGCCTCTTGGAGCAATAGCTGAGTGAATTAACTACTTTGGAGCTCTTTTTTTTTTTTATCATCTTCATATACCTAATCTTCTAGGGAAGGAATTGTCCCATGTAAGGTGTGATGGCAGGCAAGGCGATAGCAAAACTGTCCTCTGCCATGAAAACTGAGAAGGAAGCAATTATTCCTCCTGTTCCCAGATGTTTCAAGATGCTGCTAAGATTTAGGTTACTGTTAAGATAATATTATATAAAGAAAAAATTTAAAGATAGAACATAAAGATGTTAAAACAAGTGCTTATATTGTATTATTAATAAGCCAAGAGATAAACTGCAGGTTTTTAATTCATTCTTCTAGCTTATGCATTCACTTTGATTATAGCGGCATAATTAAGATGGGTAATTACAAACTCTGTTTCCTAGTAACATATTCATGCAGTAGTAGCTATGGTGTTTTACAATATCAAGCTCATATGTAAAGCAAATTATCTATTTAGTTGGAATGATATCACTAGAGCTAAATTAAATTCTCTGATAAGCACAACTATTCATTAGTTGGCTGAACATTATCTAAAAGCCACTTGTATCTCAGTAACAAAGTTGGAATATTATCCTATCCTAGATACATTTGCTCTCAAAAGCTTAATACACAAGTTTAACTAGATCAGCTGAGACCGTTTTGTTTTTCGATTTCCTAATTAACTTGAATTAAATTGCTGCTGACACATCTGTCTTAGAGTTGGTTTCACTGAGCTTCTGACCTCCTGCAAAATCTCTTTCTTGAGCAGGATAAGGTCTACTTCTGAAATGACAAAAAGGAAAAAAGAGTTTTCAATAGGCAGCTGTGTGAGTTCCCCTTCAATCGATTGTTTTATGCTGTTGAATTTTAAAATGTACTGTTAATAGTATATTAGGTGCTGAACATGCTGGAGAGGTGTCTTCGGGTATTTAAATCAAAACAAAAAATATTGACTAAGATGAACTCAGTCGCTCACTGAATTAAACTGAAGTGGTATATCCCAGTTTCAAACCATGCATTTGTAGGGATTTATTCCAGTTTAATTTAATGCTTAAAACTCTCTACTTTCAATTGATTTGGTGCAAATCTGTGTGCATAGACAAAATCTGAGAGGTGCTGTTACACTGGTCTGAAACTTGCAGGATGACTTTTACTTTTCCTATGTCATCTTCCAATTTCTTAGTACACTGTGTAGTTTTTCCATAGGCCAGCACTGGGGGAATGTGGGACAGTAAAGTGCTGTTTCTCTGTCCACAGCAGAGTAGAAGAGAGATGCTCATCTCAGTGCTTCATTTCACCAATCCAAGGTAGGATCCTGCGCGCCTGCACCTGTCCCTGGGAAGGACTTTGGTCTGTCAATTTTGAAACAACTAGAAAAATAATGGAGGACAACTTTCTTCTCAGAGTTTCAGTGTTTCATACCAATAGTCTGTGCCACCCTCTGATGCAGAATTCCATGTTGGCAAGACAGTACAGGAGTTGGGGTATCTCCTATCAATTTGAGCAGGAAGCTGTATCCAGAAGACACCAGTTTTCAATGATACAGTAATTCATATGTATTTGGCTCTTAACTGCTGTAACTTGCTTATGTACTGAGTACTCATTTCCTGTCATTGTACAGTATCTTGCATATATGTCCTGCATTACCGATTTCTTTTATAATGAATTAACATTCCTGGTTTATGCATTGTGACTCCATGTATAGGTTCTTGTTCATATCATGTAAGTCTGCTGATTTGAGTATTAATATTTCTTTGTTTCAGTGAGATCCAGTATATGCAAGTGATTTGAGGCAAAGAACAAGGCTTTAACTTTATTTTGTTTCTGGCTTTCTCTAAATCAGAGGCACATACTGTTTGTTTATTCCTTAAAGTTGCAGTGTTATTTTTATCCATTAATTAAAGTATACATGAAGATAAATATATATTGATCCACTGAATATGGTCCATCTCTGAGACTCAGATCTTAATCTCAAAATTCAAGTAAAACAATGATTTTTAATTTTTTTTATTAGGTTCAACTCTTGGTCTAGAATATTCTGTAATAAAGCAAATATATTGTAATTGAAAGAAACTCGCACAGTAATAAGCAGAAAGAACAGATGCACCCTTCCATAGTAGTTCAGATTTGTTTGGAATAAATAGCATTGGTGCGTAGATATTTTCTTTGAACTTAAAAAAGGTGTCACTGCTATGACCCTCCAGGAGCCCAGAGCTTTGAGCCAGATTTCCTGCGCCTTTTCAAAAGTGAGGTTTCTAGTCATTGAGATCAAATATAAACTAGAAAAGCAAGCCTCTTAAAGGGTAGAGAAAATACAAAGTGAGGTAGAAATAAAATAGGCTTATAAGCCTATATCTCCCTCCAGTTCTGTGTTCTTTCAGGGTGAGTTCTTTTCTCTAGTCTTCCTTTCAACACAGTATGTTGGTGGCTTCCTAAATCACAGCAATTGCTATACAATCTAGTCTGCGTCCCCAGGAAAAGCCTTACTTCTGTCCCCCTGAGGTCTGGCTCCACATGCTCACCGTTTACACGAGGAGTCTTCTGGCCTCTGCTAGGTGAAGCCCCCCGACAGCTCTCTCCCATATTATAATATTCTTTCCCCTTCTGCCTTCATCCATTTTTTTTTCTTGTGCAATAGCTTAGAGAATATATTATTTAAACCATTTTAAGGTGCAGATGGTCTATTAGATGTCTTTCCTTCTTTACATCTGAACTTTTGTCCTGTGGTCCAAATGTGTCTGAATTCCGTTGCCAAACACTGGAGTTCTTATCACCTATCCCAAGGACCAACCTACCCTTAAATCCCTTGTTTACTGGCAGTGTACCAATGAGACCAGGGATGAATGAATTGCTGATGTGGATGATACCAGGAACACAGATATTATATGATCAAGTGAATATATAAGGTACAAGTCACGTTAAGTTGTCTTAGCAAAGGTACAACCCTCTAGCGTCCTTAGCATTCCATTTTTATTGATGTATCGTGTGTTGGGTAGGGAATTGCTTGTGAACTAATGTAAGACTAGAAGATATTAGATCATAAATACCAGAATCTTATACAAGACTTGAAATTCATTGGAAGAAGGACCAGAACAGCCCATAGCCAGAATTTTCAGAGCTCTCACCTGGGATCTGGAAGGCCAAGATTAAAGTCCGCTCCGATATGTCCAGTCACAAAGTTCCCATCTGCAAAAAAGCAGCATGAAAAAAAAAAGACACTGTGTGGTCTTCATCTTCCCTGAAGTCCTTACTAGAACTGTCCTTTAACTTCTCTGTTCTTTTTCCTTCTCCTGACTTAGGCGTTAATCTGAGGGTGACAGCAAGGAATAACTATAGTGTGTAGCAGACAACAAGGAGAATGTCTTTACTTGACCATTGTGGGCATCAACATAGACTCCAAACATCTCCTAGAGTTGGATGGGATGGAATAAAAGCCAGGTTTGTATTTCCATGTTTTAGAGCAGGGAGACTTTTTTGTCTGTTGTTGCTATTGGCCTTGCTTATTGCAATCAACTGCCATGCCTGAAGGCAGCTTCCGTCCTTAATAATTGTGGAATTTTCCCCAACTTTCTCTTTAAAAATGAATCTTGTAATTAAAATGCAAATCAGTGCCATAATGATATGATAATCTACAGGTTAGTCTGACCCATAGTGCTTAACTGTTTGGGTGGAGGTAGATATAATAAACGATAAATATTTAGATTAGTGCATTCCAATTACAGCAAAATGTCAGTTCCATTCCTACTGCAGTACTTACAGCCAAGAGTGGGTATACACATTTTAATTCTCAGATGTTGGGGTGTTTTTTGGTACAATGTAAGCACATATAGTGAGAGATGATGCTCAGAAGGAGAAGAAAACGTCTTAAACACCAGATGTATATATTTTAAAATGGCAGATAAGATATAAATTGAAAGATAGTTTCATGTGGAATGAGATGACTAAAATACCAGCAGTAGTTTACTTCTATTTCTCCCACTCTAGATTGTGTTAGTTAACCACACTTGCAAGAATAGGCTATTTAGTATAGGTGCTCACCTAAATCTAAGTTTCCCATCTAAAGTAAAGCCCAAATCAGAAAAAAAAGCATGTGAATGTCTCACTCCACTGATTCCGAGGATCTAAGCCTGAAAGCTGTGTTTCCGTATGTCCTTTGGGTTGTATCCCTGTATGTTGGCCCCTGCCCGAATGTATTGAACAGCTACAATTCTCCTTCATTTTATGGATATGTTTGATGTTATGGTCCCATACAGAACAAACAGAGGATGCTTCTACTAGGCATCAAAAGCCTGCTTATATGTGATCAAATTTAAGTAGGTGAACTTGAAATTTTTGCCCAGCTTTTTACTGAAGTTAACTTACACAATAAGGCAGCATTCCAATTTAACTTAATGCTTCAGTTAATATCATGCAATGAATTGTTACTTGCTACTTGTGAAGTATTATACATGAATAAGATTTATTAGTAGGTAGTAAACAATTCCCATTACTGCCTTCATTAAAGAAAAAAAAAATATATTTCTGGCATGGAGGATAACTTGAAGAAAGACACAGTTAAAAAATATTTGGAATCTGGAAGATTCAGTTTAGTCTACATTTCCACACTGATCCAGGTATTTGCTTCCAAATCTTTGCTTCCGTGGAAGATAAGAGATGAAGTATTTTCCCACTGTTTATCTGCTGCAGAACTGTTGGTTTTGGTCTGGTCAGTCAGCTGGAGCAGAAATCACTAAAGAGACTGAAGGTGGTCTTTTGATCTGTGGACTAACTCGTGCAAGTCCCATATGCATGAAGACAACAGACCTTGTGAAAGAGGAGAGAACGCTCTCCTCTTGTGCTAAGGCATGTTAAGATCCTAGGGAGCAATAGAAGAAAGAGCACCTGTTTTGTTAATAGGAGCTCTCTATTCCGCTGTGCTGAGCTCGGATTTCAGGTGAGAAAGAAGAAAGATAAAAGGAGATGGTGATCCAATCCAGGCAAGGATTCTGGAAAGGTCATATCTCTTCAGTGTCTCCATGTACTTCCTAAGTAAGGATACCTCTGAAACCTGGTAACTGACCAATTTATTGACTACGGCTAAGTTGATAGAAATTCTCTTCTGGTTCCAAGTTTATTAGCATTTTGGATTCTTCTACTGTTTACAAGCCTTTACCAAATAGTCTGATCAAACAATTTTCAGTGTGACAATTCTCTTTAGTCTGTTCTGATTGCTGGCTTTTCTTTGCATCCAGTGTTTATTGTTGGTTCAGCTTGGATTTCTGAAACTTCTAAAGCAGAACAATCAGTGGAGGATAACGTGAGTAGCAAACATCCTTGTTCCCATGTGAGCAGGGGCGAAAGTGTGTTCACATAAAACATTCCTATAAATAAATCTCTCTTCTCTTTATGAGGTGAACTTTGAAACAGATAGTCAAATATAGAGCTTTAAAAGAGCACACATTTATAAAATGCTTCAAATTAACTGGTATTGGGACTGTCCCAATTCTAGGACTTGGGAGTCTCTTGGGTGGGGTTAAGGATTCTCAGAATGGTGGCTCTGATTTTATCTTGGTTGTCCTGTCTAACCACACTTATAAATCTTACCAATTCTCTCTGGCAAAATCAGAGGTGATTTGCACTATAATACCCTTTTGAGAAAGGGATGAGAGGAAGCTCACATGTTTAGAAAGAATCTGAGCTAAGATGATTAGCATGTGAGTTGTTTCTCAAGTTACGTACTCCTCACAAAACTGGAGTGCAAACTATAGAGATTTATATGCTTTTTAATTATTAGTTTTGGTCATGTATGTGTCCATGTCCCTATGAGTAGCATCTATAAATTTTCTTTAGTTTTCCTACACCTCTGCAATTATTAATCTGAGAGCACTGGCTTTACTCAACTTATGCCAATGTATGTCAGCTGAGGTTTTGGCCTGTGCTGCATCACACTGCCTTTAAGATCGCTAGATTAATTAAATTGAACAATTGCATTGTCCATTAAACTATTTCAAAGACATGAAAACTTGAAACTTCTTTCTAGATGCAAGCCAAATCTTGAAACACAAAAAAGGTTGGTTAATTATATATTATGCCAATTAAAGGACTCCACTTTGAAAATTATATTCAGTTCTGAATTTTCACTCTGAAAATATAGAAGCAGAACCCCTGCTTCTATACTTAAACTTTCACGGCAATACTAACACATTGAAAGAATCCAAGCATACAGGTGATGTAACTAAGAATGTTACATGGCATTTTTTTGCAACAAGGAAAGAGGCTGTGGGGGCTTGGGGGGAGGCTCTCTTTTACCTTTCTTTGTGAGATAAAAGAGAGGGAAGTAATACAGCCCTCCAAGTTGGGAGTCCCAGACAACAAAGGGAGAATTAAAAGGAAAAGCCTCTGAAGAGTATATGACTATTTCATACTTGAATCTGCATATTGCCATACCTAAATATCTCTCATTTGGACCGAATGGATTCAATGGGCAGGGAACTACACTGCATGAATGAATAATGGAAAACAGAACTGCCTGGAATACAGGAGCTGGTATAAACTTAAAATCATATTATTTCAAGGCTTTTATGGAAGTATGGTGTTTGGCAGGTACTTAAAGGCTATCAGAGGGAAAGTCATCCTATGTTTATCCTACTTCTTATACATTTTTTTCCTAAAGTTTCTCTAACAGCCATTGTTGGAGACTAGATAGTGGAATAGATGGTTTTTTAATCCAAATCCCAGGGGCATCACCTTGGTTTTTAGGACTAATATAGATCCTTGTATTGACCAAGATAGGGGATCTTACAGATTTCTGGTTTAATTTATTTCAAACCTTGATGAACGTCTTATTGAAGCCTATGGGAAGTATCCTTTGACTTCAGTAGATCAAGCTGTTTCAATTTTGTGGAAGAAACAGCCATTCAAAATTAACCTAGTAGAGTGTAACAAACAATCAGAAAGAAAAACAAAACCAAACAACGCCAAATAACAGTCACCTTTGCTTGGTTCAGTTCCTCTTTTATACTCATGACTTCTGTTCACACGTGTTGGGATGTATTTGTTCATAGCCACTTGCAGAGCAGCTCTAGCTTGGAGTTGCTCTTTGCAGGTCTTCCAAACATCGTCATGCTGCCTGGTTCCAGCTCAGTGTTGGAACCATGCAGTCATTTCTGTTTTCTGACAGCATTGGGTTAGCTTTCAAATCCCTGGAGCTGATGTGTGGACCCATCTTGGTACTGAGAGCACCAATGGTATACCAAAGGAATAATCACCCAGGATGTGAATTATTTCACATAATCTCTCTTCTAATCCTCTGTTAATAACCAGTGTTGTACAGAGGATACTGAACTAGGGTAGAGATTCAATAGGAGTATGGCAGTTGCTGTGTTATTTAAGTATTGGCAGAAAGTAAACGCATGCAAACTGTATGTACTTTTTTTCCCAAAAGGGAAAAGGGGTGACAGATTGGTTGAATTGAAGGGAAGGAGAACTGTTTGCTCTTTTCTCCCTCCCATGTGCTGTACAGGGCCTGGTCATATATAGCTTACAAGCCACTATGTCGCCTTACCTTTTTGGAAAGAGTAGGGCATATATATTGAGGGCAAAGCCTTGTATGTTTTGTACCCTTTTTGAGAAGATCAGTGTACTTTTCTCAACATTTCAAAATGGTGGGAAGGGAAGGCTGCATTAACAGTCATAATTCTTCTTTCCTCACCTCTCTGCTTAGGGCCACCGGAATTTATCCCAAGGCTACATGATGCCATTTACTTATGCCTCGTTACACTGCACCAGCCCCGCTGGAGTCACAGTGTGGTTGGGAATGGCTCCCCATGAACAGGTTTGACTGTGTGAATGCCCCTCACACCTGGGAGGGTTCAATGGAGGTGGGTGGAAATGCCTTTTCCTACCCCTGCTGAATTCCACAATAAGAACAAATTGACCTGGTTGTGATGAATTACCCATTTCTTTTAAAACAGAGAAAGTTCAAGTGCAATTGATCAGAATCAATTGTTTTATTGAACAGTGTAAATAATACCTCGTATCCAAATGAAATACAATTGTTAAGGTTGGATTTCTCATCTAAAATTTAATAACAAAACCAAATTGGGGCAGGGGGAAGAAATCCAAGGTTTTGGTGTGCATTGCCACAGCAACAGCTAAACTACATACATACTGTGACTTTTACTGCTGTAAGAGTGGGACGTGCTTGAACCCTGTGTCAGCTCTCCGCGTCTGACCATCAGCTTTGCTGTACCAAGTGCTTCCAGTACAGCCGCTCACACCAGCCTCTCCATGAGGCTGTGGGCACAAGCAGGGTAACTTCACTTAGTTGCCAGGCCCTTCTGTCTGCCTGGCGTTGGGCAGGAGGGGTCAGCTGAGCCCCTGCCTTCTGGTCCAAGTGAGACTTTGCGTGAGGGAGCAGGGCGCAGCTGGCAATGTCACACCAGGGGCTGCCCCCAGATGGTCACAGTCCTGGCCAGCTCCGACATCATGGTGAAGGGCCTGTTGTGTGCCAGAAGCCAGGGGGGAAGGGGCTGTGTAGCACCTCTGTGTAGGTATGTTTGAGAAAGTGGCAGTGGGGACACTGTGGATGGGGATGCAGTTATGGGAGCAGGTGCCCCTGAGAGACTGCAACCTGCAGGTGGCACATACTGGAGCAGAAGATCAGGGAGATGAAAGCAGTGGTGGAGGAAAGCACCAGGGAGGTAGAAAACAACCCCAAACCTCCTGCACCACCTATTGCCACATCCAAGGGCTGAGTGCGGTGCAGGGTAAAACTGAGGTAACGTGACACTGGGAGCGTGGGAAGGAGACAAGCTGGACTTGAACTGAGCCTCAGGGAGGAGGAGGAAAGGTGTTTTCCCCCAGTCATTTTTTTTTAATGGTTTGTTTTCTTTTTTCCCACTGCCCAAATCTGTAAGTAAAAGTTGGTGTTAACTGGCAATAAGTTAAGTAAAATTCCCCAAGCTGGAGACTGCTCAGCTGCAGTGCTGGCTTTGCTTGGGTTCAGAGTGAATCAACTCCCTCTGTGCACTGTGACACTCTCAAATATTCTCCTTGCATTACCACTTGCTTTCCCCACATGAAGGACACCTCCACTGTCTGCTGGCCAAAACTAACAGGAGTGAAATGGAGAAAAGTGTGAATGCTGGTTGCTCAGTTTGCCAGACTTTGAGGCTCGTTAGGCATATGAGTGCAGCCTGGCCAGCAGAGGCTGGAGGATGGCTCCTGCACAGCTGGGTGCCCATCTTGGTGGCTGGTCATCTCAGGGAGCTTTCTATGAGAGGTACACCTGGGATGTTTTGAAAGCTTCAGTTTAAATGGAGACTTTGGAGTCCTAGGAATGTGGTTTTCTGGTTTCAAGAGCGGTGTGCTGCTACTACCAGCCAAGACAAATGAATGGTGGGATCTGGGAGCTGTAGACTGGCAGGGCTGGTGCAGGAACCCAGGGCTGTGAAAGTTTGGAGATGTCCACTGCCAGGTCAGCAGTAAGTGTAGGAAGGCCATCCTGATGCGTCCTAACCCTGCAGGCTCTGGGTGTCTAGGGACTCATGCTTGTTGTTTGAAAAAAGTTAATGTCAATCATAGCTTCTGCAGAACACCTTAAGCTGAACAAGGTGCACGAGAAACTGGTGTGGGAACCAGCAATGCTTTTCTTCTGTGTTAGGTCACCTGTTCTGACATTAAATTATTGGGCAATTTTCACCCTTTGAGGGAGTGATAAGTGCCTAATCTTAGAATAGAAATTTCCTATAAATTGTTAATGTTTGCTGACCAAGCTGTGTAAATTGGTTCTATATCTTTGATTTTTCACATAATTTAAACTTTTTCTCTAACTACCTAGGAAGAAGTCACTCAAGACTGACAAAATAGAGGTATGTTTAAAACATAGAAATGCTAAGAATTTTTATGTAAGTGCCTCAAATGAAATAAAATAAATGAGAATAAACTGTACAGATCTCACTTGCATCCATCCTAATCCCTGTACCTCTGAAACTAAACTCCAAGCTGTATATGTAATCTTTTAACAGAGATCAATTAATGAATCTATGCACATTTAAAACCTACATGAAATATTGAGTAGAGTTCCTCTTGGCTACTGTCTAGTAACACATCTGGACATCCATTAGCCCTGATGACTCATGCCTCTGAGGTCCATGGTATCTCGGCAGTATCACCCATAGTGCAAAGATGCTACATCCTCATGGAGCAGTGCAAGAATGATGCTAGGTCAGGCTTAAGTCCGCAGCTGGGATTTGCAAGCAAGATATATGGGCTGCAGAAAATAATCTCCAACAGATGGATGAATTTCTAAACAAATTCCAAAATGTACTGAAACTTTTGGAATACACTGAAGTCACTGTGTCTTCATGTGATCTTATTAAGGGCTTGAACTTTTCATACTAAGATGAATGTCTGAACTCCTGCAGACTTCTGTGGGGAGGCAAGTGCCTACATAGTTCTTGTAAGTTACAAGTTTTAGCCAAGGCAGAGAAACAGACATTAGATATAAATTTGGTTGTAGAATTTTGTAAGATATTTCTGACATTGTCTGACGTGTTAGTCTCTTTTTCGGGTTGCTAAATTTTGTGATAAATGCAGACCATATTAAAAGGTGAATAATAAGTAGATAGTCAACCGAGACAGTATCAAAGAGTAATTTTATTGGGGGACTTTGATAGTGACTTTAAAGGAGAATGTGTTTTCAGTAAATAACTGGATAGATGTTTAATGTTTAGAAATTGCATGTAGAAATACTGCTGATAAGATTTGCTGATGTCACATTATGTGAAGTAGTACATGACAAGTACTCGTATAAACCTATCCAGAGCAAGTGGGAAAAGGGTCTGCTTTGAACAGCATGAATTTTGATTCTGCCAAATGTAATGCCTGCAATTGAGGGAAAGGATGTAGCCCAAATGTGAGGTTTGGTAAAGTTATTCTAGACTTCATTAAAACTGAAAGGCTTTGCGGACATGATGAGATAAATGGGAAAAATCTGACAATATGAGAGGTCAATGAGATGCTATTCCAAAACAGGTCAACAAGGATACATTAACAGAAAAACTAATGCTGGAGACTAGAAGTACTAGAGGTGAATTGGGAAGTTGGTGCACCACCTGTGGGGCTTTTTGTTAGGCTCTGAACTGAACAGTTAATAGGCAGAAGTTGCATGAGAAAAGCACAGACATTTACTCTTCTCTACGCAAGAGCTGGTAGGCTGCAGTATTTTTAGTTTGCTAGTCTGCCTAAGGTATTTTTGCTGCCAAAACAAACTATCATATCTTGTTTTAAAGTAGAGGCTGCAAGTTCATCATAGCCTCCAAAAGGATCTGATATCTTGCAGCTAAGTAAATGGCTCCATTTTTCCTTCAATCTTGCTGCTTTTGTGTTAAGATGGTGGTTTTTTCATTGTGGGGGGAAAAAAAAAATATCTCCTGTAAATGATGCTCCAGAGCCCATGGATGACCGTATGGCATCAGAGCTCATTGGAATACCACGTGCAGATTAATTAAAATTGAGGGAGAAAATCTAAAGTAAAATAAAATAAATAAAAAAAACACAAAACACTTCCTACCCTGAAGTATATTGTGCTAGACTGCACGTGTCGCTGGAGATGTGTTAAATTCATCTCTACAGATGTACACAGGGCCGCAAAATACTTTCAGTGCCTAATCTGAATAAATATCTTTCCTGGTGAGTGCTGTCCTTCAGTAATGCTGAGACCACGAAACGGTGGGAGCATTCAGCTTTGTACAGACACAGAAACCAGTCGCCCTGCTTCTCGGGGCTCTCATCAGAGTTTAGCCACTTGTGCTCAAGGCTAGCTCTGATGCAGTGCAGCTGTGCTGCCTTGGAAAAGAGCTGTGTGAGAACAGGCTGTGAGATGCCTTTGCCCCAGCCCCTCGCTTACTCAGGAGTCGTGGTTATGCTCAGCTCCTTGCCCTTGATCTTTGCCTCAGCTACTTTGCAGCTGTGCCTGTGGCTGGCTGTGGGCTTTGCTGATCCTGACCTGATCTGA
Organism: Stercorarius parasiticus; assembly: GCA_013396915.1. Classification (NCBI taxonomy): domain Eukaryota; kingdom Metazoa; phylum Chordata; class Aves; order Charadriiformes; family Stercorariidae; genus Stercorarius; species Stercorarius parasiticus. The sequence continues at coordinate 170,186 of VWZL01005074.1, forward strand.
CTTGTTGACTTCCTGGCTTGACCTCAGGCCTGCCTCATCCCTACGGGCTTGCCTGGTGATCTTAACTCTTGGATGACCCTGCTTACTGCCACAGACCAGACCCCTCTGTTTTCTGTGTCCGGCATCCTTGTCGATGAGGGCACTGCCCACGGCCTCCTTGCTGTCACCCTTAGCCCCTGGCTTGCTTCTTTGGGAAGAACAGCCCATCTTGCGTCTCCCTGAAGGAACTGAATTACGACTGCTTGCTTTTTGCTGATTCTCCATTTGTAAATGACTCCACAACTGGCCAGAAGGAAGGTAGTTAGCCTGCTACAGCTCTGATTTGTTCTTTTTCCAAATTGTTTCCCAGAACAAGAAGAGACAATGAATGTGGATTCTGACTTCATGCCTTCTTACACAGGGATTAAGATATGGCCACGCATATTAGACGAGGCTCATCCCATTCCTGATTCATAATAGTAATTACTTGTTCATGTTATAATACTTCGTGTGTACCTCCCAGCTAAGACTAATGTTTCATTCTGCTAGGCAGTACACAAATACAAACAACGTAGGCAGGGGGGACACAACATGAAAATACACATCAGAGAGGATACAGGGAAGTAAAGAGAGCTGATCAGTGAACAAAATTTTCAGTGTTTTTTAAAAAAACCCAAACATTTCAGGATTTGGGGGAACGCAAAAAACATTCCAATGTTGCCAGAAAATTGATGTGGTTTACTAATTTATGTATTTGGGTAGGAAAACTATTTGAGTGCTTGCGGCTGAAAAACCTGCTGCTGAGCATTTTGGAAGGCCCTTCTGTCACTGCCCCAGTTAGCTGCGTAGTTCTCCGAGTGTCACTGATGCCCAAAATTTCTCAGCTGTTTGGCTGCCTGCCAAGGCAGGCTGCTGAGTGACCCAGGGGCTACCATACAGCCCCTGTGCTGGTACCTGGGGAGCCCGAGGTGGCAAGCTAGCATTTGCTGTTGGAAAACTGATCTGCAGCTAGCTGTGGTAAGTCTGTTACACAAGGCTTTAGGGGAAAGTGGCGGTAGAGGGGAAAAAAAAGATGATTAAGTGCCATGGATCCAGATTATCACAAGCTCTGGCTTCCTCAAGAATTCTTGCCAAAGAAAGTGGACAGAAGAGCCCTTCCCAGTTGCTGTGCCGATGTCCACTGCACCTGCAGGCGGAGTTAGGATTATAGTTCAGGTGCATATCAGGTTTCAGTGGGTAGGATGCATGGGTATGGTGGCCAGAAAATGCCACCATAGGGTACTTGGAAATGTCACCCCCCAGATACTAGCGCTGAGAACAGCAAGTTGCCCTTGGCAGTCTATATGAAGCTGAAAAAAACCTCACTATAGCTCTGCTGTTGTTTCTAAATCACTGCTTGCTTATTTTCCCCAGACTATGAAGGCCTGACAATATGAATTGGGTATTGCAAATATAGTGTAATAACAAATAGTAGTTCTGCTTTTACAGGGATACCTGTTCATGGGGGATACCTAGCGCTGATATTTTGAAGATCAGCAACTTATTCATCACTGATCATGGAATATAGCAACTTATGAGGTTATACTGTGCAGAACCAATGATATGAATATACTATGAATATGTATTTTATGAATATATTTAGAATAATTTTTCTTGCTCACCTGCCCCATGACTATGTGAGACTTCATGAAAAAGATGGAAGTGAAGCCAACTCTGAGGAAACCCATTAGACACCCTGAATGTATTCAGATCCCACTAAAAGGTGCTGAACCCAGGGAATCCACAGAGAAAACAAGATTCTGTTCAAAAACTGATGCACAATGTATGCTGAACCTCAACTAATGTTCTTGAGAACTTACTTTATGGACAGAGCATAAAGAAAGCCATGACTATATCTATCTTTCCCATTTAATGTTATATGCATTTTAGTTTTCATGTACATAAACTTTTTTTTTACAAAAACCTTTCTGTATTTCACGTATAATTCCCTTCTCATTATGCGTGTAGCTGGCAACTCACAATCATTTCAAACGATCTTTTGATGCAAATAGCAAAGCTCTGCTGAAGTCAGTGGAGTGCTATCCATTTACACAGGCCGAACACTCTTCCAGCAAGACCTGCTGTTCTGATGTGTGAGTGCTGAAAAGAATAGTACTGTAAACAATCTGTATTGTAGGTTCCATTTTGTTATAGTGCTATTCATTACAACAATATCATGTTGTTGTATAATATTTATTCAGAATGGGAGGGCTTATGTCATCAAAACTACCTTTTAAGCTATTTTTGTTCTCTACAGATTATTCCCAGGACTGGAAAATTAACCAGTTGTGAAATCACGTATTCACAAAAATAGATCACTGTTTGTTGCTTGACGATACAATAAATCTAGCTGAGGGCTTACAGTTATCAGATAAAAACATCCAAAACTTCTCAACCACATGACCAGAAGCATTGAATTGGTGTTAATTCAAATTATCAATTAAAATTAGTTTTTTTCTTTTTTTTTTGAGTTGAATGTGTAGTTTAGCTTTGTATCAGGCTAAGTACTGCCTACCTTCCCATGAGTTCCACAAATCTAGAATAAAACCAGAAAATTGTCCTAAGCTGTATCATGTTTTCATTATTTCAATAGAATTGCATTCATATCAGATGCAGATCTAGCGATTAGTATACTTAGTCACTAATAATTCGTGCTTTGAAACAAGCTAGAAACTTTCTAGCTGCTTTCTCCTCTGGATTTTTTGCCTCCAAACTTTAAGGGTAAGGAGGGATTCACTTGAGCTCAGATCTGAACCATTTTTGTCTTTGAACATTAGGAAAATTGATGTGCAAGATCAGAACCATTGCATTGTTTGCTTGCTTTCAAAAGTTTGACTGCTAGCAACGTGATTCTTTAAATGTGGTGATTGTAAGGCTAGATTGCTGAAGACTGAAAAGGCCAAATTATATTGTTGCACTGACTGGGGAGGATTAGTATTAGAAGTCCTTAGAAGATTAGTATTAGAAGTATTGAACTGCTTTTTAGATTAGTCTAGATGAAAACAAACAAGCTTTGTTATAAGAGTGGTAGAAATTTGAGTGCTTAACTGCTAGGGTTTTTCTGAGAGTGCCTCCAAAAGTTGATAGAACTTTAGTTCTTCAGAAAGGGTAGATTTGTCTCCCAGGGACATATGAATGGATTGTAGCCTTCAGAGAAACAAACTTAACTATAGATCAGAGCTTCCTGGAAATTCAGTTTTTCCTTCCAGTAGAAAAATGTGGTGCAATAACAAGAATTATTAGAATAATCTGCGGTGTGAATATTTTCAAGTGTTATTCTGCCAGACTCCTGAAGTGGCTTAGTTTTATTGATACTTAAGACACACAGACAGATAAGAATTACCTACAAAACATTCTTGTGCTTACAACTTGCTTCTAAAATGGATTTTAGGGAGAAAGAGCATATGACGGATCATCTTGCAAAACAGCTGAGAGCTTAGATTGCTGACGAGCTAGTAGATATGTAATGTTCTGTTTCTTTCTCATTGTAAGCTGGTTCAAGCCCCTGTTTCCCACAAGAACCACGAGAAGTGGGGAAGTTGACTTTTGGAGTGAGGGCACTGTCTTTGATCTAGTTAACCTGGAGCTGTTTTGCTCAGGGACCTTCCTTGCAGGAAGAGGAGGAAAGAAAATTCTGAGGCTAAACAATGTTTGTAACATCCTTTCAGGAAGGAGAAGTTGTGGAGCCTGAGCCTCCTCAAGCTAATGTAAGCCTCAAAGCCAAGGCCTCCCACTTACGAATGCCTTAGCACAGGACTCCAGATCCTTGGCAGAGGTGAGCCTCAGCATGACTTGCTTCAACAGCTTCACTTGAGGAGCTGGGTCTGCTCTCTGCTTTGCATAAGGGAGGGTGCTCTCCGTCCAGAGGAACTGGAAAGCAACCCCAAAAGTCTTTCATTAAGGTTCTCCCAATTAGTTGGCTGGAGTGGTCCTTATGCAGCCTTCTCCAGGATATCCAGGAAAATCCAGGCAGCAACTTCCTACTCAATATACTTCACCTGAAACCAGCCTACTTTCTCACAAATTAAACCTGCACAGAACAGGGGTTTCTGTCTTTCCACATCCCTGCATAATCCAAATCCCATTCAAGATATCTGTTCAAATAGAAAACTTCTCAAAGACCAGTGAAATGGGTTGGGGTTTTTTTTCTCCAAAAAGCCTGAATGAATCTTCTACTGTTTCTCTCGCTTATTGACAATGTATGCCTGTATTTCAAAATCTGTCTCTGTGATGACCAATAACTGAGCATAAAAATTGATTTTCAAAGGTATCCTCCCCTCCCTTTTGCAAATTTTGCTCAGTAGAAACTTCAGACTTACTCTGTACCATAAACTTCGTGCTTGAAAATAATCTACAGAATCACATGTGCAATTCAGTACGTATAAAGAACTGACATTGCTGTTAGAAGCTCAGTCAGGAGATAATGCCTGAAAGCACTGCAAATTCTTTGGATATTTATGGTCTTTGGGGAAGTGCAGGCTGAGTAGATTGTTCTTGGTTTTAAAGGCATAGTGGAGATATATTTTTTCTTTATTTCTTCCTCTTATTTATTTTTCCTGATTAAAACACATACATGCATATAAGACTTTTTTCCATTGAGTCTAACAGGACATTACCCAAATGGGTGCCATACCAGAAATGGCCATTATTCTAGCTATTTGAGGTGCCAATTGCTAATACTCAGATTGCTGCAAATTAAACTTTTTATTAGTATTTCTATATGCAGTTCTTCACCATCTGCCAGCCTATCTTAACTCATTTAGGCTTAGTTTTTCCTAGCATGCTTCTACATGGGAACCGGCCTATTAAATCTGGAAAACAGCTGCAGTTCTAATGTGTCTGTTTGGCACCAAACTGCTCTCTTCTGTCTGTCATCTGATAAATACTTGCTGTCTTTGTGTTGAGGTTCACTTGGCTTGCGTTATTTTTCCCCTCACCTCCTGTGGCATCTGCCTTTTCTCATTCCCAAGGGAGCTGAACCTCAGACAGACCTTGAGTCAGGTACTTAAGGTCTGTTTGTATCAATGAGGGTAAAGCGTACAGATGGTAGGTGAGTCTGCAGGGGTGGGATGTTAGTGATGTGGCAGTCTTGCACGTCTGGAAGTCAGGTGACCTCTGTTTTCTGTCTCCCTCTCTCAGAGCTTTCTTCCAAGACCTCCTTCAAATAAACTGCCTTTGTAGTGTCGTCTTGTCTGTAAAATGAGTAGGAATACTTATCTGCCGTGGTAGGAGGTGAGAGCGGGAAGGGAAGAGGAGAGATACGTGGTCAAATAAGCTTTGCTGCTATTGTGGTAATACCTGGAAATCCCAGTCAAGCATGCAACCTCATGCTGGAAGGCATTATACAAATGCTTAGTGAGAGACAGTAAAAAGCTTAAAGTCTAACTGGGGAAAACAAAAATGGAGAACAGAAAGAGATAGGAAGATTTGAAGGTGATGCTGTTGTATAGGAGGTATTATTGAGTCGGAAAATGCTATTTATCCCTTAAGATCATTAGTAGGTAATGGTATAATGCAAGGGGTGGGTTTCCGCAAAATAATTTAGTTTAAAAACTATAAAATGAAAAGTACTTTAACTTTTTTAAAGAAAAACCTGTGCTTTCTCTTTTAATGGTAACATGGTGCATCATAAAATTTTCATTCCTTTCCAAGTAATAATTGCTAAAGCTTTAATCATTGTTTCTTATCTAAATTACCAAATCTCTGTACAAAAATACTTACAAGTTATTGCTGAGTAGTTTGAAAACAGGTTAGAAGAGGCTGCTGCTTTGCTTGGTTTTCTGATGAGTTTTGTTGTAGTAATTATAAGGCTGTCTTAATTCAGATTTTGCTATCTGCCAATATGTCCCATTTAATTATAAAATACGCGATTAATGACTAATGGGCTTATGACTGCATGAGCCTGGAGATACTGAAACAAGAGATTTCTCTGTTGGGAAGATATTATATTTTCAACATATGGTCTGAGCTTTGGATTTTGTGATACTGAAAACAGATTAAGGTTAACAAAGTGTGAATATTAAGATGTTTGATGCTGATTTCAAATGATGTACTCAACATGCGAAAAGCTGTACACTTTGTCAGTCACCTAAATAAAGCACAAGTGATAACACAACTACAGGTCTCTCTCTCCCAGCAGAGTTTGCCATTCATATTAGCTAACTCTGCAGAACTGATGAGGAAAACGCGTCCTATTTTTACCAAGGCAGGGGTTCAGAAATCACTTCTATAAATTAGCGTCTGCAGGGTTGAGCCATAATTTTGTTGCCAGCAGCACTTATTTTGGATGTTGTCATAAACATACTAAAAATATCACATGTAATCATGAAAGGTTTGTTAGCATGTCTGATCTTGAAAGAAGTTCCTCATTATACTGTGAAAACTTCAGCATTTTAAGGTTTCCTGACATGCTTGATTGTGTAATGCTCCTTAATATGCTGGGCGCTGGCTTGCGTGCCTGTCTTCCCATGCCATGGAAAGCATAGTGTGGGGAGGAAGGCTGTGTTTCCAGGCGTCATCCCATTGTGAAGTGAGGCTTGGACAGGACAATTCTGTGGCCAGCAGAGCTCAGAACAGCTCCTGTATCCCACAGCTGAATCAGGTTTCTATGGCTCCGGATGGACTAAGCTGACTCAGAGCCTGTGGCTTTGTGGTGAGAGTATGATCTTCATGTGGGAAACTGTATTTCTGCTCCCAGTTTTGTATTTGTGGCCTGCTGGGGAGGAGGGAGGTGAGGTGGGTGCTTATTGGAAAGTTGTCTGCAGCAGTGGTAGTTGGGGAACCTTTTTTTTTTTCTTTTTTTAACTTAAAAAAAAAAAAGATGACTGAAACATGGAATGTGTCTTGTTCTTTTCAGTGAAGTTTAAGATCAATTTTGTTGTTAAGCAGCGCATAGGCTTCTTTATAGGCACCCTGAGCAGTTTGTGAATTTCTGCTGCCCCTAGGTAGCAGAATTTAAGAGGTCTGAAATCACAGGTAGAACACCAGTGAGCAGTTTCTATGAAACACCTCAGCTACTCTACAGTGCTAAAAATATGGGGGGTTGATATGGATGGGGTTTTAATATTCTTTATAGAAACAGACAGACACTTAAAGATTTTATAAATGCTATAAGGAATATTTTTATGTACTTATGAATGCCGCAGGAACTTGCTTGATACTTCCTGTATTATAGTGACTCCATTAACATCATGTTTATGCTCAAAATGCTGTAAAAACAGGCATACTGACATGTTTTGTCTTATTTCAGCCAATTTGACTAATCTAGGTATATGCATCTGGACTGGGCATGCAAGTTTATTCTATAAATAAGAATTTTGAGAATAGGTGTACTGTTCTTGGAACCAGCATTCCCTCTGTTGCATGATAAAAATCTGTAAAAATAAGAAATATCCTGTATATATATAAAAAAAAATAATAATCATAAATTAGTATCAAAGAGAAAGAAATGTACTATATATCTTTGATTTATTTGTCTTCGGGATGATTACTGAAGATGTCAGCCAAGCAAACATGTAGTAGCAATAGTCTGTGATTTGCACTCTCTTTTTTTTCTTTTTCTCGCAGCAGAAACTGCACCTTTAAGGTAATCCTCATTTGATTAAATCCTATTTCTGTTTCAGGCTATAGTGATGTACTTGATTTCCACCGATAGAAATGTATTACTGCACACCTGCTGGTACCTTTAGGGACCCTGTGAGGCCTATCTGTAGGTGTCTGTTTGTGCTATTGGACCTTGGTCACTTCGGTGTTTTGGGGGTTTAACCTTGAATGCCATCTTTCAACTGCCCTCCCTCTATGGAAACAATCACAAGATGCCTGCCCAATGCTTACCCTACCAGTGGAGATTCACCAGCAGAAATTATATCCTTTACTGTATGAAATCTGCTCTCTACTTCAGTCCACTCAGTTTCTACACCAACTCTTTAGTCCTGCAGCATGGGAATGTCTTCTTTTTTTTTTTTAATTTTTAATCTTAATTACTTTTGAAAGAGAAGAAAAAATGCTTCCAAGCCTGCCATCATTCATAGATCTCTAAAAGGCAGGATGACTTCAAAGTCTCTGGAGTGCAAGGCTTTTTGAACTGTTCAAAGTAGTTTTGGAACAAGCCGCCTCCTCCAAAAAAACAAAAAAAAAACAAAACAGAAAACCAAAAAACACCACCGAAATGAACAAAAAACCCCAACAACAACAACACGAAGAAGTAAAGAAGAAAGCTTAAATAAATAAATGTATCTGATCATTATGACAGTGGTGTCTAGCTAAGCTCATCTGTCTTTCATTTATCTTTGAGGCGAATCAGATCAGTTTTGAGCAAGTACTGCATGGCTAGTCAGTTTGCAAGGGCTTGTGCATGTTGGAAACACCAAAGCACAGTTCAATTATTTTCTGGGCCTGGTTTTTGATTGTGCTGTGCCTTATGATGTCCACAAGTAAGAACTGGGGTAAGGCCACCAGGCTCATATTTACGAGACTGAAACTGCACATAAAATGGAGTCCCTTGAGAACCTAATCAAATCACTGAAAACACAGACATACACGTGCGTGGACATTGCTTGTGCCACTGGAGTTAAACATTTGTTTTCTTTTTGCAGTATTCATAATCTTGCCATTTAAATTGAGAGGTACTTTTAGCCTGTGCCTGGCTTTGGAGAAGTGCTGCCCCCTTGTCATTCTCAAGTCTGATGTTTGGGAGGAGTCTTCATAAAACTGGCATCTAATGTTCTGAAGACAAATTGTCCTATATTTGCCAATACTCTTCCTGCTAATTCATGCAACCATTTGTACCGAAATAGGACATTTGTACAGTTACTGTTTTAAAGCTGACTTTGAGTATCTTTTTCCCACATTAAAAAGAGTTTAAGAGCTCTCCTACCCAGAGAAGGAAGAAAAAGGGTGGTGTTTGTATCACCTTGTCTATTGAAATGTATCCTTTGCCTCTGGGAATAGAATCATTAATTCTCCTGGTTTTTTAAGTGTTGATCCATGGTGGTGGTTTGCAGGCAGCAAAAGGAAGGTGGAAAAAATTAATAATTTATCATAAATCAGTCTCTTTCAGGTGAATCTGAATTCACAATAAGTATACAAAGCTGAGGTCAGATAGTTTAGCTTTGATAACAAAAGACCATTTTTAAATGCTAATTAACCCCCCAAGTGTACACTTTTTTAAAAAATTAAAATCTCTAATCATTTCACTTTAAAGTTTCATTTTCTATTCAAGAAAAAAAAGGAAACTATGCAGCCTCTTACATTTATCTGGAAGGGACTAAACAGCTGATTAAAAGAATGAACTCTAAACCTAAAAGGGAAATTTAATGACATCTCATGAACAATTAAAAAAACATTTGCATTCTTCGAAGTCTATTGAAAAAAAAAAAGGTAAGGAAGGTTTAGCTATAATCACACGCTGCGAAGGGATAGAAAAGAGAACATTAAACGCTTTTCATGATTCCTCCTGAACGCCTCGATAGCACGATGGGATGCTTATTAGCATGCATATTGCTGTGACCTGGTTTAGTACAGCTTTGCACTTAGGCAGGTGTTTAAAACAGGTGTACAAATCTGTATTTTTTTTTTCTTTCTCAGAACTCTGATAATATGGACAAGTTGCACGATTTGGATGTCTGTTCTTTCCATAGGGATTTTCTGGCCCCTTGGATGCAGCAGGTGGCCTTAGAACATCTTGTTCAAATTGATTTATAAGCCCCTTGAAAGCTAGCTGAAAAGTCAGTTGTCGGTCTCCAAGAAAAATTTCCTTCCTTTTGCATTGGGCAAATGTGCATTCTGAATGTGCAGGGCATTTGGTGTGTCCCCCAAACCTGAAAATTTATCAAGTGTCAATTGATGCTATGTTGTAGCCTCAGTAACATCTGTGGCATAATTGAGATTCCATATTCATTTTCCTCTTTGACAGTCCCCATCTGTAACAATAGTGTTATCAGATGTAGAAATGGCTTGGAGGGGAAGTAACAGATCATGCAACCCATGTTACAGCTGTAGAGGCCAAATATACAGCTGGGAACAGCTATGAGTATCTAAACAAGATACAAATGTGTTGTGCCCTTAGATCATAAAATTGAAAAAAAACCTAATACTTCTACAATAATCTCTTAAGTGCCTTTAAATCTAATCTTGCTGAGCTCCACCATGTCAAGCAATGTTGGAGAGATGTAAGGGAGCTCCGAGCCTTGGGAGGTTCTTATGGGAATCTTGTTTTTCCCTGCATGCTCACTCTGACACAGTTCACTGAGCGTCTTTCAGTGGGTCTCTTCAGGAGCCATTTGTTTTGCAGAGCCAGACTTTCCCTGTTGAGACCGCAACCCTCCATTTTTTAGTTGCTTACCAAATAAACTAACAGAATCAGCTACTGGAAAGATTGCGGAAAGACCACGTTATGACAGTCGTTATGGTGTTGACTCTGATCAGATATAATTCAGATTCAGGGTGATTTGGAAGGATAAACTTGTCCTCCTTCATTACCTCCGTAATGATTTCTGTGTATTGCATGGTGAAACCTGTCTTTTTCTGTCTTTTTATTTTTCTTTCTTTTCCTTTTTGGTTTGGTTCTGGTTTTCTTTTTCTTTAAATAGGAAAATAATTGTTCAAGCTGACAAGCAACCTGTAATTCTTACGCAAGCAAGCAGAGGCACAAGAAGGCACAAGAGCAGCCTTCAAGGGATTAGAAGTGTCAAACTGTAACTCTAAATGGTGCTGATCTAATTGATGCTTTACCTAGCAGGGGAGGAGAAAACTCTAGCAAATAGTTAACAGCTATGTTACTTTCAGAAAGAATACTGTCACAGATATCTTCCTACAAATGCCACATCAGTTGCTAACAAGTTGTTCTGGGAGAATCTTCTTGCTGATTTATGTGCTGCCACATAATTCTTTTCCAGTCACTATGAACGTCCTGGATTTCCCTTTTATTTATTATGAAAGATTGCCTTGAACATGGGGAAGAGAGCCAGTTAAGAGCTCACTTCTAGATTCCGAGAGCATAGGAAATTAACGTACATCTTGATCTTCATGTGTTACATGCACATGAAATGGAAAAATAGATTATTTACTGCCTCAGTTGTAGAGTTGCTAATATCTGACTATTATGCATGGAGTGGGGGGAACGCATTGCTTTTTTAATCCACGACACAATTTAAATTTAGCATCAAGCATGTCCGAAAGGAGCAATATTCTCCCTGCTTTTACAGAGGGAGAAGAGTGTCTGTTGGCAAGGCATTAAATTGGGAGTCAGGGGACTCAGGGTCAGTTCCTGGTTCCCTTGCAGGGTTTTCTGATTTTAAACAAATCACTTCCCTGCCTGACTGTGGTGCTCTGAGATAAAATGGCTGCTTGGGAGGGATGTGGATGCTGCACAGGGAGTGGGGCCTGATGAATACATAGGCAAGTTCTCTTTTTTCAGTCTTGTGACTTTTTTACTTGTTGGAAATATAAAAGAAGTTGAAAGTTTTGTATTAAGAAAGAGAGCTACTGCTGCAGCACTGGGTAAGAATACCTGCCCTGTGTAGATAGGTGCTTGCTTAGAAGATGAGTCGTGTATGGGGCTGTTCACAGTGAACAGCTTCTGAGACGTTTCAGGACATTTTAAAACAGTAGGAATAATTCATATGTGGTTCCAGGGCAGGCAAGGATGGCACATTATCATTAGTGGTGACACTGTACAACCAGGTAAACCCTCTATGCATCTGTACCTCTGATGTTCTTGAAGATATTCACCTTCATACCCGCACTTGGTGAGCGTGCTCTTCAGTGAAACATAGATATGTGTCTCATGGACTAGCAGTGACAGCAGTGGACTTGGTGTTAGGAAACTTTGGAGGAGGCAGCAAAGCTTGATACTTTTATGATTTGGAAAGACAAAATCTAATTTTATGTTTTGTTCTCTCTCGCCACATGCAATGAGAACTTTCCCTTTTCAGGAATTAATGCTTTTATTGCAGAGGGAAACTAAGGGCTTTCTAGCCAAGATACGTAGTCAGTATCATTATTAATCATTAATAAAAAATAACCAGGAAACCTGTTCCTTGTTTAACCCATCCAAACCAGTGAAATGCTCCAGTAAGCACTTGCGGTATAAAAATCATAGATATTCATGAAGCAAGTAAGCTTTTTTTTCCCCTCCTCCATATATTGCATATACACTTAAATCTATGCTTTTTGTTGCTTTGTTATATTTCTTGAAGGAGGATTCCTCCTGCTATGTGAATGTCACCTTTTACAAGTGACAGGAAGATTAAGTAAAATGCTGTACAGGTAATTATAACAAGGCTATTGGCAGCCTGTAACACAGTGTAAATGACAGAACTAATTTTGCTGTTGAGACATAATGTATGTGGCAAGTTTTACCTGTAGCTGTACTTCGTACAAGTTACGGTCTCCAGAGGCATGCACTGCATACCACTTTGACCATGAGTCAGCCATAAACTCAGCAAAGCCCTTCTACACAATGTCATTGGAGTGTGAGGAGCTGCCCTGTGACATTCATCTCATTTGCAATTAGTCGTGTCACTTCTTGGAGAGCTTGCCTCATTGCATAGATGTTTTTCTTTAAATTCATATCAGCTGTTTTGTATCTGATCCTCTGCTGTGAGTTTTCTCCGCTAAGAAAAATAACTAAGTAATATACTATATCTCATGATCTGGAGAGAAGTTTTGACAGTTTTTATGTACTTATCCTTGTGAGATTGATCAGATTCTGGTTATGCATATGTTCAGTGACTCCATCCTGATATGCCCTTGACTCTCTCAGAAGTAATATTGCAGCCATCCTGGTTTGAAAAAACAAAGCAACACCGAAAAAGCATAATAATGTGGTGAAAATCTCCACTGTGAGTGCCTTGCTTGCCCTGTTCTGTTCTCCCACACAAACTCTTTCAGGGTGATTAATTGACTGTCATAGAGGCAAAGCAGCTAATGAAGTTTTCTTCACCAGCCTTGCCCCATTGAGTAGTTACTGAAGAGCCAATGTGTAGTGCCAAGGATGAGCTGAATTATGGAGAAGCATACAGTGTGCATCCTTTATAACTCTGCCAAAGATGTACCTCTTAAACTTGTTTGTTTATATTAATAGCATCTGGAGCCAAGGAATTGTGCAGTCAGCTTTTAATAGCCTAAAGGGCTTTTTTTAATTTTCAAAATGCAGATTATTTATTTTAAAATGCAAACAGATTACACATCTGAGAACACCAAATATTTTAGAGGTTGCTTTTTTCTCTTTCACCTTGAATTGCATGAAAAAAGAATTGTTTCTTTTGTAGCCCAGGCAGCATCACCTTGGATGTGCAAAATGGATCACTGTTTTATACATGGCGTAGCCATTTATATCTGTGTAAACTGCCTTTAACGCGTTACTGTTGTAATTGTCCAGTGTTTCATACCTGCCAGAAGGACTGCATAAGAGAAAGAAGTGAAACGAACAGTGGAGTTGCTTTCAGTTAAATCCAGCCATGCCTTTGAGAGGAGAGACCTAGATTTGGTGGGGCTGATCTTTCTGGAGCAATGGGATAGGTCTTGCTTTCACATCAACACACTAGATAAGAGAATATTTCTACATTCAAAGCTGGAAATACTAAAGGCTAAGGCTGCTAAAGACTTCTTCTTGTGTGTTATTTCATTACCCTGTTAGAGGAAACTGTCATCTTTCTTTTAATAACCATGACCATATTTTGATATTCAGTTAGACTAGGCAGCATAATTAATATTACACTGATCCTGTCATGGTCATCCTCAGCAACTGCTCTTTTGTTCCAAGGAGACTCTTAGATAGGATCCTGATGGATCTCCTCCTATCACATGTCCTGGCCAATGCCTAAATGTTGTTGTTAGAAGGGATAATAAAGAGAGATCGCTGTGTTGTCTGCATAATACAGCTTAGTGATTTACCTAGTGCATAATGGAGGTGAGAGCTTGGATGAAGGCTACCTACTGAAATTCAAGGTGATTGATGCTATGTTTATGGACTGGGAGAAGATGCTACAGAGGTGTCTGTATCCATACATTTAATTTGAAGAGATAGGCCCTATTATCTATTGTTCAAGTTAATATTCTGCTCCCTGGAGGCCAAGGCAATTAATACTTACCAGCTCCCCTTTCTCAGAGGCAAAAGGCTGTGGTCTTTTATGTCAGAGGTGGAGGTCTCCACAGAGATCTGTGACACCCCCTTTTAAGAGGAAGAACAGGATCTATCTAGATCTCTTGTACATTTTTTAACAAGGTGGTAAAACTACATAACTTGTGTCTAAACTCCTATTTGAAATTGTTTCCCCTCTGGTGATTTTGCTTACAGAGGAAATCATCAGCCTACTGCATCTACCAGCTAACTTTGTTGTTCCTTTCTCTCAGATGGAAGAGCCGTGTTGGTATGTCTCTTTTCCTGTGTTCAGTGCTCTGTCCCTGTGACACTGTACACGTGTGCCACTGGAGAGCGCTATTACATGGTGCTCTCTCCCTCTTACTGCTCCATTTCCAGCCTTTCCAAAGTAAGCAATAGAGTTCCTACGGGGCTTACAAACCCACAATATCCAGGGCAGGTTTAAAATGAGGAGCTATCTCTCCTTATCATGGCTTAAATTTTCAAAGCATCAGTTACTTCTCTACTGGCTCCAACTTCAGGTTTCAACAAAAAGCCCAAAACAAACCCAAGGTTGAGTCTTTGCCTCATATAGTGAAGATGAGTTATTTTCACTCAGCCAGGATACCTAAATTATAACAGAGTGAAAGAACTACGAAGAATTTTTAAAGTAGCTTTTAATGCATCTGTCATTCCTTTCATAACTGAATTACTAAAACTCTAGCAGTATTTTGTATTTTACTTTCTTTATATGTAATTATAGCATTAGGTCATCCCAGGGTAATTTCTTAGAAGAAAATAACTTCTTTTATTAAATCTGGAAAGTTCAATTGAACCACTTTAAGTTGTTAAAATAATTGAAGAATTTAAAGACAATTGATATTCCATGAATAAAAGACAGAAAGGTTAAAAAAATAGCCATTCTTTGATTTAGTTAAATGGAATTAAAATCGCAATACGCAATTCAGTTCTTCTTTGTCGTTCCTGTGTTATGAATGTCCATCTTTTTCCTAGATTGAAGTGTAAAGACAGCATGCAAGAGGGAGAGGAAGAACAGAACCCTGTGTTCAAATCTGAAAGGTCAAGCTTGGCTTTCACGCATTTCTCCATCGTAACTTTTTTTTTTTTAAATAATTAGGTAGCTCTGGATAGGCAAGAATTTCACTTTTAAATTGTATATGAAACACTCCATAAAATGTATAGGTGACAAACCAGTACATGAGAACAGAGACCAAGGAAAACGACAGGTAGGATACTGAAATCCCTGTACCTTGCAAAAAGTAAGTAAAAAAAGTAAGTAAAAACTATTCTCGGATGGTTCAAGTCCTTCAGATTTGGATATTTTGTCATTTTACTGTGTGGGCTGTATGTTTGTCCAGCCTTCAACAAAGACGTCCTGGGATATAAAAGGGCTAAACTCAAGGACGGATAGTTGGTTCTAAGGGAAAACCAACCAATGGGGGAAAAGTGAGAGCTGAGAGCTCAAAAATCGCTTGTAAAAGCACCAGAAAGAGTTATTGAGCTGAGCACACCAGACAGCACACTCTTGCCAAAAAATATCTGGCAAGGGGATTTCTGCTGCTTCAGTGCTTCTCACGTGACTGAGCAGTACCTTCAACTTCAGTTGGCAGCTGCAGTCTTTGTGCTCACATCCACTTGTAGGGCAGATTCACTTCTCTTCGTATCTTGTATTTCTGATCACCAATCCCTCAGACTGGGACACCAGTTACTATATGTCACAGCTTCCTGTGAAAGATCATACATCTGAATTTCATGTTGATGTGTCAGGACTCGTTCAGGGAGTGAGTCAATGAATTGCACTTGCCTTGCTGTATAAGCACAGTTAATATTAAAAAAAAAAAAAACAAAACAAATCTAAACCAAAACAAATAAACAAAAATACGTCTCACTGCTTGCCTTTTTAATAGTCAGGCTACTGAATCTCCAGCAAGGGCGCAGTGGGACAGAGACATTTGTTTCCATTTCAGATGTATAGTGATTGGTGCAAAGGTTACATTTGCCTCACAAAAGTAACAAGCATTTTCACGTAGGCTTTTCTACAGAAGTGGGATGAGTCTGTTGGGATGTTTGTTTTGAAAAAGAATATAAAACTTTTACTTGGGGGGAGGGGAACCAACCAAGTGAGTATTTTTGGATCATAAAGGTATTAATGACAAAGAAGTTAGAAGGACGAAGAAACACATAATGAACAACCCAAACTAGAAATCCAAGCTACAGCTGTCAAAGCAAGTAGCAAGAAAACAAAACTGTCTGATTGAGTTCAGCCTTCTACACCTCAAATAATTTCTTGTCGACCTTTTCTCCGTAAGTTGTGGTAAGAGCTAACTTAAATCATCCTTGCTGTCATCAATCCTGTTTTCAACGCTGCAATTGGAAAGATGTACTACCAGTGATCAATTAGAAGACACTACTGCTTTTATAGTGCCATGGCCCATGAAACAATAGTGCCATATGAAGACTACCTTGTCCTTCTCACTGTCCTTGATACCAAAGACAACCCATAAGAGGCACAAAATAGTGAGTAATGTTCTGTACGTGTCTCATTT
Organism: Stercorarius parasiticus; assembly: GCA_013396915.1. Taxonomy (NCBI): domain Eukaryota; kingdom Metazoa; phylum Chordata; class Aves; order Charadriiformes; family Stercorariidae; genus Stercorarius; species Stercorarius parasiticus. Next base: position 186,854 of record VWZL01005074.1, read on the forward strand.
TCTTTCTCTGAGAATTGAATTAACATAGCCCTGAAAATGGAAAGGAAGCAGTTGAAAATGAGTGTATGCCTTTCTCTGTGACCCACCTAAGTGTACATAACAAGCTGTGAAAGCTGTTTCAGCCTCTTTTCAGTTGGCTGAAGAGCAGCTTCTAATTAGCAATTTATCTAGTAAATTAAATAAAGTGAATCCTTACAGTGTACATTGTAGCAACTTCACAAGGGAGAGGGAAAAAATAGTACTACAGGTTGATTCAAGGCATAAACTGTCTGTAAGTTTAGCAAATAGGTGCTTCTTTTTATTCAGAATAAGTTTTTGTCACCACAGCTTTTCAGTGTACATGGTGTAAAGAGGCCCAGATCCCTCACCAAGGACTCTTAGTATGACACAACACACATTGCCCCACTCGACTTTCATGAGAAGGCTTCCTGGGGGCTGAAGAGAATTGCATAAATTGTCGGTATGATTCATGCTGCTTATTAACTAAATGCTTCAAGTGTTGCCAGTTGAAGTGGACGTGTTTCAGTCAGCAAGTTTATATATCAGGCTCTAGCAAATTATAATTGGTCTGGGTCATGCATGCACATTCACAGATGTAATGGCCTAAGCAAGGTTATTGCAGATGGCACAGGTGGTAAAGTCTGCAGTTACCCATGAAAAAAATACCAACTTTTAGCAGTATGATTTTAACAAACTGTAACTATTAGGTTGGTTTTTTCACGGTATCTGAACAGTTCCATCACATTTTTGTATTGTTTTTGACAGCAAGATTAGAATAACTCATCATATCCATGATGAGTTGTCACAGCTACTTCACTGAAAAGCTTTAATACATATGTGCTTTTCAGAAGCAAATTTTGCATGCTTATCAAGGTGTAACTTTGTTTCTGTCATAGTTTGCTCAGGTGCTGCTGAGTTATAGTTTGCTGAAAAAGTCTTTGCTTAGTAGACTCAGAAAACTAGTTTTTCAATGTTATGCCTCCACTGAGCATGCTCCCTCCCCTACTTCTGCCCGTCCCATGAGGCCTCAGGCCAAGATTTCAAAACAGAACAGAATTCCCCATGCAGGTGGAAGAACTAGAGTAAACCAGCATGGTGATTTGGCAAGGTTTTCTGCATAATTTATGTTTGTACACTTTGCTTTTACTGCAAGCTTTATATGGTGGTGCTATTGGAATGTCTGCTCAATACATGGTTTCAGACTATGACAGTGTTATAATTCTTGTTTTTAATGAAAACACTTTGATCAACAATGAATCTTGTAAGGAGATCACTGGAAGTGGGAAGGTGGTTTGTCCTACCTTTCAGGTGAAAGGGAGAAGAAAGGAATATGGATAGTCACCAGAAAAAAACACAGATGAGACCTTGGAGTCTAGACTGGAATAGTGGCAAGAAAGTATGGGTAGGTGTACAAGGTGCTAAGCTGGAGGAAGAAATTTTGTCAAAGGACTCTTCACAACAAAACATTGAGCTGAAAGACAGTAACAAAGAAAATAAATGTTATAGAAGAGGGGTTTTGGGTCAATCCAAGTGACCTGGATCCACCTTGAGGAGCCTTTCATTTTGCTGAGGAAACTGGAGGGAGATTTCTATATAAGAAATTAATTAAGGGGAATATTTCCTCTTAAATAAATCTGGGTCTCCCACCTCCACCTCATGAATGTGACAGAAGGGGAGCTAATTTTAAGCAACAAGTGAGTTTACCTAATCATCTATAATGTCTAGCCTAATCTTTATGGAGAAACTGATTGTGTATTCTGAAACTGTGTTACCTCTCTTTATCCCTATATGAATCTTTTCACTCACATATCTAGAAAAGTTTAAACCAGAAAGCTTATATTTGCAGAAGGGGAAATGCATTTGCTAATGTGCAAGGGAAAGCCTTAAGAAGCAGGACTGGGGACTTGGAAGCAGATGCTCCGAGGACCTCATGTGAGCAACCAATGTGCCAGAAGACTCCCAGATTAAAAGGTAGTGCTTGGACTTTCTTTTAATTGCAAGCTTAAACGCTATTGGCTCCAGCAAGGATCTAATACATGGGAAGATACAGGACCAAGTCACAACCAAATTTGGTGGGACAACTTTGGAATGCAAGGAATATAGAGTGGAAGAAAGAAGCTGACTGGAATTCATACAGGTAGGAAGCACAGGGTGAGGGAGATGTTGGGCCCAACAGCTTTGTGAAGGATGTGAGACTGGCTCTGGGCAAAGGCTGTGTGGAAAGGACTGGGGAATGAAGTTTGAAGAGGGATTGGAAGGAAAAAGCTAGATCCCTGGCTGTTACTCACCCTGTAAAACTAGGAAGAAAAACACAGATTCCACAGTTACATACTTGACAAAATGGCTCTGATCTGGAAAAGAGAGGAAAGATGATAAAACCATGTCTATTCTTTCAGAGATTGCTCCAGCTGTGGAAATTAACCTTCTCAAAGGGTTGCTCAATTTACTCAAGGTTTTCTGCATAATTTATGTTTGTACATAAGGTATGTACACAGGTAGGTGCCGCAGATCTAAGGGTTTCCACCCTGCAGTCTAGGCATGTAGGAATGGATTAGGGAGTTCAGTGAGCAGTTTCTGGCGTTTGACATTTAGTGTGATTTGCTTTTTAAATTTGGGGATATTATATCAAAAAAATTGTTTAAGAGCATTTTGAGAAAGCAGCCTATTAGCGTTTCCTATCAGTAATGTGTATACTTTTGCTTGGTTACTATAATGATAGACTTCCTAGAACAGCCTGTAGGAAAATGGATAAAGCTGTACATGCAATGTGCTGTATGTTAAACTATGTGTAGGGACACACTATTTAAACATTCAAATTAAAATATTTAATAGTTCTGCTCATTCAGTGAAAATAATTTGAGAAAACCTGACTTCATAAAATTAACACGGTTTTTCTCTTTTTTTCTTTTCTGGAAGTAATGGAATTGACATAGTCTGTAATTTGGAAATAACTTATGCACATGATTTCAACTCTTGCAAGTCACTTTTTTATGTTCTTGCAATACTGGATAATGATCTGTGGAGTTCAGCCTGCAAGTTTGACAGTGGGTTTTCTTTGCATATAGCTGTTGTTTAAGCTTTTGGTCCAGTGACTTTAATTAAAATGGATGCACCCAGCTGTATGAAACCCATATTCCACTTGAAGTACTTCTTAATTCTAGAGATGCTGTGTCCTCTTAATTATAATGGAGGGTGAAAGGTATAATTCATATTCATTTCAATAATTTTTTTTGAAAAGGCAAAATGAAAATTGCAATATAAAATTGCTTTGTGCTTCTGCATGTGGCCTTTTGAGGGCAGTAGTCTGTCAAAGCTATAGAAAATTGAAACTTGCTTAACTTTTCAGTCAAAGCATGCTCCTCATAATAATCATAATTATCTACTGGCAATGCAGAGGGATGGTAGAATTCATTGTGTCATTCAATCAATAAAAATGCTGCACTCAAAATTTTCAAGCCAGTTTGTTCTTAAAAGTGTCACACAAGCATTTCTATTTGTGTTTCATTATGGTATAATCTGTATAACTGGACCATATGTTCAGCTAAAGCTAGGGTGCCTTCTGAAATTCTCCCAACTATACTAGAAATAAGCAAGGTTAGAATAAATCTTTTTGTTTCCTTGGAGACTAGGAGACTTCATAGATCTTAGAACGGTACAAATCTGAGGAAGACTTCAGGTTTTCGAAAGACTTTATTTTACCCACATGTAGCTCATGAAAGTATATCTTATGTATATTTGCCATATAAATGCCATTTTTGTTAATTCTCCAGTACTCTTGGCAGGCATCTCTAAGGATATGTGTATAGGAAGACCAGGCAATCTTGGGTCTCATAACGAGGCCTCACTGGTTCTTTGAACCTGAGAATATTTAAACTTTTTAGTCAAGTAGAGACTTGGTCAATTGGAAACAAATCTAGTTTGACTTGATTCACAGTCAAAACTGCAGAGATCTGGTTCCAGCAAAATCTGTAAGGAAAAGGAGGGGAAACCCAATTCCACTCCTATTCATATCTTCCCTAACACGTGGCGTAGTCATTGACTAAAGTGCTGTTCTTTGGAGCAGGAATTTCAGCCACAAACCTTCCTTTCCAGATGACCATCCTAATCACTAGGCTACACAGTCAAGCTCTTTCTTGTGCACAAGATATTATGAATTCTCTTCTGTTTATTAGAAAATCCTCAACAGGGTGGATTATGTGCCATCAACATGTATATCCACTAGATGGTACAGCCAGTCTAATAGACTTTGAAAGAAGTATGTGTCTTTGCCTGCAAGCAGAGAAAGACATTTATTCCAGGTCCTACTTCTCCCAGAGAAATGTTCCAACCACGTGCCTTTTATGTAAAATAGTTTTTCTTTTCCCTAGAGTTCTTGCTTTCTTTTGTTTTAAAGTGGTGGCAATCACTGTGGCATCTGTGACAGCCTGATCCATAAGGCATCTTTTGAGAATGAATCCGGGATTAATTCCTCCAGAACACCTAGGAACAGGAACAGAAAGTTTCTTGAGTCTGATAAAGGATAAAAGCACAAGATGGATAACAAATTTTGCCATGTATTCAAGGCCAGAGCCCTGCCTGCCACAGATGGAAGCACAGGTTTAAACACCTGCCCACCGAACCTGAAAATCAAAATTCAAGACACCTATGGGGTCTGGCCCATGAAGTCATCGTTTTTAAGCATGACATCTGAATTCTTATTAGTTCTGACTAGAATTTGTTAATAGATTGAAACACACTTCCAAGTTTTTTCTAAGTATGCTCCATTAGGAGCAGCCAAAATAAAAATCTAGATATTTGATCTGAAGGAGAACAATCTAAGACATTTTATTTGCGCACAACACGATGTTTGCAGTTGCTTTGGGAGAAAATAAAAAATTAATAGCAAAATAGCATGAGAAAGAGGCCTAATTTCTTGCGGTAATTATCAGCTTTAATTTTAAAAGTCTGAAATATTTGGAGCTGGATAAATATTCTTGACTGATGTGCTGCATTATTGTCAAAAACTTTACTATTGTTTTTCACATGGAGTCTGCTTTACTATTAAAACAAGACCTTGTTTGTCTTTCATAACAATTTGTTTAGAAGCTCTTTAAAATACAAACAGATTTGATGATGATGCTCTGTTACAAGCTGTCCATTGCAATTGCACTTCCACTCATTAAAATTATCATGCAACTTCCATTCCTGCAAGAGAAGGAAGATTTACATGAATACTACATGCAGGAATAACTCCTTTGAATACTTGCCTTATTTAGAATCATAGAATCGTTTTGGTTGAAAGAGACCTTTAAGATCATCAAGTCCAACCGTTAACTTAGCACTGCCAAGTTACCACTAAACCATGTCCCGAAGCACCACATCTACAGGTCTTTCAAATACCTCCAGGGATGGTGACTCAACCACTTCCCTGGGAAGCCTGTTCCAGTGGTTGACAACCCTTTCAGTGAAGAAATTTTTCCTTATATTCAACCTAAACCTCCCCTGGCATGACTTGAGACCATTTCCTCTTGTCCTATCACTTGTTATTTGGGATAAAAGACTGACCCCCACATCACTACACCCTCCTTCCAGGTATTTGTAGAGGGTGATAAGGTCTCCCCTCAGCCTCCTTATCTCCAGGCTAAACAACCCCAGCTCCCTCAGCCACTCCTCATCAGACTTGTTCTCTAGACCCTTCACCAGCTTTGTTGCCCTTCTCTGGACTCGCTCCAGAATCTCTATGTCTTTTTTGTAGTGAGGGGCCCAATATTTATGCATTGCTTGCCCGCTGAGCCAATGAAGACAATTCACTTATCCACACGCTAAGATAGTCAGCTCTGGAGAACGATGGAACACCTATTGGTGTTTCTGAGCTCCGTAGTGCTCTGTCCGAGCCTGCCGTGCAATTCCCATCTCCCTGTTGGCTGGGGTGGATGTTGTGCTGCCAGTGACCACCGACAGGCACAGCCTCCACTCCCCAGGGCGGCAACGGGGGCCTTGACGAGAGCAGCCACCCCCTTCTAGCCCCCTTGCCAGAGCACCATGTCTCTTTCTGATATGAAGGATGGGCGAGTTAACAGACTTTTAAGGCTAGAAGTCATAATAAAACTAGATGTTACATATAATAAAGGCAAAGATTTTTCACTCAGCATCAACTCAGTAAAGAGCAGGACCAAAGTTTATCCATACCTGTGCACCCACATTGATTAAAAGGGTCGACATGTGTGGGATTTGCTGTTTTGCCTGTAGGTCAATTGTACCATTAGATGGTAATTCTCTCACTGCTAATATAAAGTGCTGGTTTTGGATATCTTTACCGGGTGCAGGTTCCCGGGTTTTGGCAGCAGGGTGGGCCCCTGTGGTGCTGGGCCAGGGCTGCCCCGTGCCGGACACAGCCGGTTCCAGCCGGCTCCAACGGCCCCAGCGCAGGGCACAGCTGAGCCCCTCAGCCACGGGCGGGCGCCGCGGGGAAAGCCTGTGTCAGAAAGGGCCAAACGCTGCCCGGCAGCCAGGGCTGAGGGAAACCGGGTGAGAAACAGCCCTGCGAGCCCCGAGGGGAGAGCGGGAGGAGGGGAGGAGGGGCTCCAGGTGCCCCCGCAGAGCTGCCCCTGCGGCCCCGGCAGAGACCCCGCTGGGGCAGGGGTTTCCCTGCAGCCCCTGGGAAGGGCCCGGGCTGGAGCAGGGAAAGGTGTGAGGAGGCAGGAGCGGCAGAGAGGAGATGGTGTAGATTGACGTCAGACTTCCATTCCCCGTCATCTTGAGCCGCTCTGGGTAGAGGAGGTTGAGGAGTTGGGGATTGAGGTAGTGAAGTTGGGCCTGGGAGAAGGAATGGGAGGATGGTGGGAAGGTGTTTTAGGTTTTGTCTCTGTTTCTTACCGTCCAAATCTATTTTAATTGGCAATAAATTAATTTTCCTCAGGTTGAGTCTGTTTCGGTAAGGAATCTCCCGGTCTTTGTTTAGACGCACGAGCCTTTCCATCTCATTTTCTCCCTCTGTCCTGTTGAGGAGAGGGAGCGAGTGAGCAGCTGGGTGGATGTCTGGCAGCCAGCTAAATTTCACCCACAACAGCATGTCTGCATTTGTGCAGCATCAGCTCTGACACCCAGACTTGTGTGTTCACTCTTAGTGACCACTGATATCTCTGAGCTTTCAGGCACGAGCTCTGCCAATTTCAGGTAACGCCACTGTTTATCAGTTGACTATGTGGCATAATTTAGTACACTCAGTTATATTAGTGCCATGGTAAACAAAATATGCACAGTCTTTTATGCATTTCATAATAACAAATTTTGCCCTTATGATTCCTCTCAGCCTCCAAAAAACAGCACTTCACAAGTAAAATGTGAAATTTAGTAATCCATTCCAAATTATGAGCTGCTAGGGGCAGTTAGACTTGCTGTTTGGAAATATAAATTACCATACATACATGGTAGCTAGAAATTTTATTTATTTTTCCCTGTAAAGCTTCCTGTTGTGTTTAAACTGTTGTGATCCTTAGAAGAACACATGGGGTATAAAAGCTGTCTTACTGTAAAATTATGAGACATGCACAGCCCTCATCAGATGCAGGAAAATCAGCTTTCTGCTTTTTCTACTTCAAATATTAGTTAAACTAAATATATATATTTTTTTTTTATTATTTTTTTGTCTAGGAGAGTGGCAGCAGTTCTCACTGTCTCCAGCAGTGCTATGTGAATGGTTCAAGAGAAAAAAGAGAGCTAAGCTGCAACTTGCTATCCAAATAGAGATGTACTAAAGGGAATGTGATATGTTCAGATGAAATAAAACAGTTTTGCAGGCCCTTAGGAAATGCTAACATGGAAGCAGAGGTGCAGAAGCAAAAATCCATAGTTGGTCTGGAGACCAGGGACTGGGCTGAGCCCCCTGAAAGAGCAGCTCATATGATTGAAGTTAGCGAAATGTGGGATATTTGCTTCTGTTCTCAATTTGATTTGACACAAACTCTCTCTAATTGCTGCATTTAAGGGTAAGAGACTTGCCTATGGAAGGGGCTTGTTTTTTTCCAGCCATTTCTTTCTTCAAAGTCCTGCTCAGGGTGAGCCAGGCTAGCTGGTATCTGGTCTGGAACTTCTAGGCTGATTATAATGAGAATCAGGCCTGGGCCTTTCATGTCATTGTGCAGAGAACAAGCCCAGGGTGCGCATTTCAAAAGGTGGTGCAGCACTGTCCAGAAAGTTCAAATGATTTTTTTGTTTCAAGATCTCAATTAAATAACACTGTTCTTTAGCAGTTGTTATGTCAATGAGCATATTTGCTCTGTGTGTATACAATTCTCCTGCTGAAAATCTGAGCTCTTCACTGTACTAGGTACAAGAGAGTCTATTAGTTCAAATAGAGGCATCTGCAGCAGCATGGAGTTCAACAGTTCTTTATCTGTTTAAACATATATGCAATAAATAAAATCCTTTTCTCCTGTTGTGTTATTTCTGAATTTGGTTTTGATATCTCCAGTAATGTCCCTACAAATCTCTGGATAGTGCACTAAGAAAAGAAAGAACTGGATTAAAGGTAATTCAATATAAACGACAATGTTCATCTGCAGGAGCTTCAGTAGCAGAGATCAGAAATTTGTATGTGTTAATTTTGTCACCTCTACCTGTGCCAATTGCACGATTTTCCCCTTCTAACTGCACAGAATGTAATCCTTTGGGTTGAACAGTTGAGAGAGGCACAATTGGTTCTTTTTTTCTCTACAGTTGTCCAGCTTTCCTCTCTTTCTTCTATTTTCCGAGAGAAGAAACAGGTAATTTGAAAGCAAAATGTGAACATCTTTGCCACAAGCGTCCTCCTTCTGACTTAATGTTTCTGAAAGTTTCAGTTGAGGTGAAGGTATCAAATTCTTTATTTTTCCATGCAACTCTTCTAAACTAGTCTATAGTGCAGAATTCATGGGAGCAGAAAATCAAAAATCAAAGATTGGCTTTATTTTTTTTTTTTAAACAGCAAGATTTTCCTCAGCTAAACCATAGCATAGATTCAATATCACACACAGGTTAGCAGTGCATTTCCTACGTGAAGTACTCTCACCCTATGAGGAAAGTGAACAGAGAGGGTATTGATTAGCCACTGTGATGATGTTGTTTCTTTCCTTCTGCCCCTGTTCAAAGAGGCATTGGTCCGTGGAGCAGGGGTGTAGACACATAGGGTGGGTAGGAAAAGCCAACGCGAGTCAGCTGCCTGGAGAGCCACCAGCATTAACAGAAGATAGCATTCCACAGTAGTCCTGTAAAATATGGGCCCCTCAGAGCCTCTGGGAGGTTGCTGAATTACTCTGTGTTCTCTGACGTGCAGTAGGAAGAACAAGAGCGTAAGGGAGATGTATTTAGGGATAGACAGACACAGGTATAGCCTGAAAGTACAAACTCTGTAAAAGTAAGTCCTGCGCAGCTACATCATTGTGGGGGTGGTGGGAGGGAATCTTGACAAAGGGGAATTCACAGCCTTGATACAGATTTTCTTGGCTTCCTACAAATTTTTTTATCCCCATTGGAGTTCTTTTTGCAGGCCCTGACATATTGTTGACCTTACCATCACAGCTTAAATAGCTAATAATTTTTTAATCCTTCTTGTAGATATAATTATAGGAAAGTACTTTTAAAGCACTGAATGAATCAGTACAAACAAAACACGACAGAAAGAATTGTCACCCCAACCAGCCATCTAATTTCTTCAGTGGTGCTTCTTATACAGTTTCACAATAAGCTTACTTTTTTCAGAAAACAAACCCAAGCATTAGGATGTCTCAGGCTTGTGTTCCTCTGATCACTGTTCAAGGCATCACTAGATTTTTATCTGCCTGCCTTTGACATAAAGTGGCAAGTACTTGCTTTTCGTATTGTCTGCTGAACTCAATTCAGAAGTACAATAACCACTTGTAAATTTCAAACAATAATTGAAATGGGTGCTACTGTTGTTTGAGTGCTTTTTAGTATGCTCAATCCTGTTCACCCAATTCAAGATGTAGATGAGGATGCAGGCTTTACTGAAGGAATCTATAACCTTGAGGAAATAGGGACATAAAGAATACGAAAGTACCTCAGTTATAGCTGATACAAGATGAAGATCCAAATGATATATAGAGAGTGCTGTTAGCTTCAGATACCCCACCTTTTATTTTCCTTGGGGATCATCATTTAATTGACTGCACTGTATTAAGAAGGTGAATGAAGGTAAGTGATATCACAAATAATGTTTGTATTGGGAAGTGGTGCGATGTGACGGAAGAAATTAGTGGGTGTTAGAGAAATTAATAAGGTGAAATGGAAGGATATGGTACGTGCTTTCATTTCTGTGTTTTCGCAGCTATTTTTGTCGTTGGGACAGACAAATCTGGATATGCCAGCTTCCAGAAGATATCACCAACTTCTGCTTTTTTTTTGTCTTATTAACACTTGTATTCAAAAGACAGCAGATGCAGAAGCTTGGAGGTCAATGGATGACTCGGTTTGCTCTTCCTTGGGAATGGATGCAGACAGGAGTTCACTGAGGGGAATACATACACAGTTCTGGGAAATCTAGGGAAGTATAGGAGATTGTACAGGAATAGCTGGCATAGTGGAAGGAAAAAGAAGATAAAACAGGAGACAGAGTAAAGGACTATGTGTGACAGGTAGCTACTGATAATTAACTGTAGTTTAAGCAGAAATAGAGAAAGGAAACCAAACAGTACCTCAAAATGAGAATTAGAAGAGAAACTACAGGAGGACATTAAGGGAGAGTCAGATTGGCAAGATGGAGAGTAGCCTGAACAGGCAAGTCAAACCAAATAATGGTCAGTGCTTTTTCCTAGTCATTTTGATGCAAGTACAATTTACTGCATAATAATAATTCACTCAGCTTTACTTTTCTTATGGTAACATCCAAGGCATTTCTTTCTCCATAATGGTATGTGGTAAAGATAAGGTGAGAAAAGAGTCTAATCAAGAGGCATAGTGCTGTTCAGTGATTTGTTTCTTCAACAATATTGGTTTGTGAGACAAACTCTATGCTTCCTGATATCAAGATATCTCAGTGTAGATGTAACCATTTCCTTTCAGAGATCTGAAATAATTTTCTTACCAAGCTAAGAAGTTTCATCGGAACCAACACAAAATATTTTTGGCATCTTTGTAAAGAAGTCAGAGGAAATGAAGAATTGTTTGCACTAAATGCAGGGATGAGGAATATTGTGTTGTCCCCACTAGCTACGAGGGTAAGGAACTCAATCAACATGTAGGAGAGTGAGACGGGTTTTTCAACTGTGGATGTTTACAGTATGGGCAAATGTATCAGAGGAATTGTGAATTATCCTGGAATCCTTTAGTAGGATTTCTAGGAAATAGTTAATACAGTGGAAGGCAAAGTACACTTGGTCAGGTCAGTGACCCCAACTCCATTGCTAGTTTGGCTGAGATCTCTGCTGACCATAATTCTGGTCCTAAACAACACAGTCAGAGGCCAGGTAGGAGGAATCCCAGCTATAGTGTTGGGTTTTTCTTTTACTTGGAGGGATTTGAAACCATATTACCTATTTTGCAAGTGAGTGGATGAGCCACCTGGCTAGAGAGTGATAATGGACAGCTTTCTCATTCACCCACCTTGTAAGTAGTCTTTAAACACCCAAATGCCATAGCATCACAGTGGGGGCAGTGGGGATGTGCAATAGATTACCTGGGTCCTGCCCCTTCCTCCTCTCTCCTCTGTCTGTGGCTTCTCCACTTTGCTTACAATGCTTACCTATGAAATGAACAACCCCTCCAGGGTACTGAGGAATTTAAGGCTCTCTCTGAGAGACGTGAGCTGATCCCTGATGAGATCCTCGATCTCAAAGGTGATGGATGATAAAGGGTTTTCCACTGCTAGTCCCCACATTGTTTCCCAGCCTGACAAGGTTAGTAAAGTTGATGCTGTCTGTGCACGTGGACTCCAGAGGATTAGAAGGACAACATGAGAAGCTTGAGGCATAAAAATAAAGTAAGGGACAAGGACATTAGTTGAAACTGAACATCGATCTAGCGGCTGCTTAGATGAAAGTCTAAAAGCCCTCAGTGACAGAAGAAAGGAGAAAAGGTAAGATGCTCTGCTTTCCAGAGTTCACAAGGTAAATAATCAATAGCATAATGTTTTGTGGTCAAGCTTTTGCCATGTTCATTAGGGGAGGATCTAGAAATGAATTAATACAGTATTGCATTTCCTCTTTAGATCTTCTAAGATGGGACTGTTTGCTTTTGAATATTTTTGGCCAGTTTGTGCATCTAAGATACTATAAAAGGCTCTTGCCATGAATAATCATCAGGGTTTTGGTATTCTTGCCAAAAGTGATTCTGTTTTAATCAGAGCTAAGTAGCTTTGGAAAGCTTCAGAACTTGATTAGAAAAGTTTTTCAAGGTGGGGATATTTGCTTAAAATATACCAGCTCTTTAAACACTGTTGACCCCATAGCCAGTTATTCCATATAACTTTATTTTTCTTCTGTTTTTTCTTCTTTTTTTTTTTTTTTTCCATTAGTGTCAGTTCCGTGAAATCTGAGATTCTGCCTAAGGCCAGGAGTGTGGAAGGACCAAGGGGTTCTGATCACAGCTGACCTCTGTCTTATGAGGCCTTATTATCATCCTGAACTGAACAAAAAAGTAAGTGCTCTTAGGAAAATGGAAGGTAAAGGATGTTAAATGGAATGTATATCTCTTTACCTCTCCTTGTCTTTACAAAGTGGGGCATAAGTTGAAAGAGTGCAGAGTCTACCTCCAGAATAAAAATAATGCTTTTCTAGTCATCTGACTGCAAATCAATGGTGAGTGCTTACAATGAAAGTACAAAAACTCTCTTAAACAAAATAGTTGATAAGCTGGTAGTTATGCAAAATGAAGGGTTACAGCAATCTGGTGGTAATTCCTTTTTTAATTTCAAAACCTAAAATAATTGGACACATCTTGCCCTCATTTACACCTGTGCAAATCCTGTGATATTCAGCAAGGCTTTACAAAGAAGACAAAACTCGTCCCTTGCAAATTAAGAAATGAACACACAATGAGAAAGAAATTGGTTGCCTTCCATTTCCCAAGGTATTCATTTTTCACTGATGAAAATTTTCTGCAAAGTCTTGCGCTTTATACCTATCCAGGATTAGAGTCTTGACCACATGGCTGTAGCTATGCTGTTGCAGCCATGGAAGTCCATTTGGTGATGTTTAGATGTTTGGTTTGGGACTAGTTGCTCACTGTCCTGGAAGCTGGGACAGTACCAACTGTATCAGTACCCTCAAAGTGCAGGAGGTGTCCAAGGTGATATCATGGTTCCCATTCTGTGCAGAAATATGAAGATAACTGGATGCAGGTGTATTGCTTCTGGGAGACTTTGGGAGAGTATTTGAGACTGGGACTGTGAAAACTGAGCGTCTTAGTTTCAACAAGATGCCGTGAGACTCCTTTTATCTTAATGTACAGCCAGCTGTGACCAGGCAAAAAATAAAGTGGATCTCTTAAGTACACTGAAGCTTTGAGTGGACTACTGAGCATCTCCCCCAGCTCCAATGAAGTGAACAGAAATTACAGGTGCACAGTACCTTATGGATAAGGCCCTACTGGGCAATTTGTGCAGTCGGTTATGCCAGTGCAGAATCCCTAAAGGAAATGTAATGCTTCGAATTCACGTCACACTGGTCTAAGGGGCTGATTAACAGTACACAAAAGGCAGTGCTTCAGAGACCAGCTTAATGGACCAAAAGTATCACACAAAAAACCAAAATAGGCAACAAAATTTACGTGATCTTGGAATCGCACAAACAATTAATGTGACTGTGACATTTTTTCAAATTGTAATTTCCTCTTCACTATTATTACAGCCCTTGAAAAGGGATGACAGTCTACTACCTTCAAAAATGTTCTCTCTAAATATTAATTGCTTATTTGCATTGAATCCTTAACACTCTCTATAGTAGAATTGCCAAAACGTACTGAAAAATTATTGAACATATCTGTGAGCAAATATAATGTGACTGTCTTTTGAAGAAAAATACATCTCACTAATGTTACTAATTGCATATTTATTACAGCTTTACCTGCCAAGATAATAAGGAAAATTGTACACAGGCTACTCTTAAATTACCTACTGCTGAACAATCTTGTTTCATTATTGAAATTTTTAATATATGCTTAGAAAAAAACGAAAGCAAATACTTTACTGTGAAGAGTAGAATGGTTCATCCACATGCACCATAAACTGACAGCCTCATAGTAGCCAAGTAAATGTCGATGAAATGTCAAACTTGAGCTAATATTAGTAATAAATTTTTCTGTAAATATAGAGCTTAAAAGTAAAATATAGTGTACCAGAGTGCTTATTGTCTTTGCTGCACACCTTCATGAGAGACTAACAGAAATAATGTCTTACATTTCAATGCAAATAAAAGCCCTCAGACAGGTTTTCAGTGGTGGCTTCAACTGCCTTTTGAAGGTTACAATCAACAATTAATCAACAATTAGGCTTCCCCGCCCCCCCCCCCCCTTAACTTTCATTCATATATTTTTAATTTTTTTTAATGGAAAGTGTGTTATAAATGGTATTTTGAAGCAGATTTCATTCGAAGGAAATCAGGAAGTGGTGGACATTTCTTCTGCAATTAATACGTCTCAGAGTGTAAGAGTCAACAGACCTGAAATGCTCTTATTATCACAAAAAAGCTCAGTGTATGGCCTGTGCTTCTGGAGCAGAGGCCTTCGTTTTGTCTAATGTTTCCTAGCGCAATGGGTCTTCGTCTCTGAGCAGGCCTCTGTGGCACTCAAGCAGTCAATAAAGTTGAAAAGGTGAGGATATGAATCCGGAATCTATCCTCAAAATCACCTATAACCCATTTCTCTCAGAGACATTCAGTCCTTCATATTTTGAGTAGTATTTATCTAAAGTATATGCAACCAGTACTCTATCTTCCCAGAGTGCTTTGTAGAAATTGTCTACCAAATGTTTTTTCCTATAAATATTTTGGAGAATAAAATAAACATTTAGAAGAAAATAGCATACTGTTCTATTTTCCTATAATTTGATATTTATAATGGTGATAATAAAAATAACGTAAAACTACCTTATGACGATTTAAAATTCTCCAGAAGTTTCACCTTCAAATGTCATCGAAATGTATGACATAAATTTTCAAGATTAATTTGATTAAAATGGAGTCATATCTAGATGTTTTTTCAATAATGAAAATTTTACGGGTGGGTTAGAGAAAGAATATTTTAAGCACGTTATGTTGTCAAAACAGTTTAAATAATTTTAGTGGGCACCTTTAATTGAAGGTTGTACTTAAAGGTCACTGTTGTTACCTTATTGAAAAGTTATTTATCCCTAAGTGTTCAAAACATTGCTGTGTTAGCTACACATATCTCAAATCTTGAGCAATTGCTTTGATTAGCAGTTGTATATTGATAAGTAGTCCCTGAGGTAATTTGATATCTGGCGGGGATGAATGCTCAGAGAAACGGATTAAATCAGATTATGAAATCATTTACCTGCCAACTGTTAGCACACAGCAGTTTCTGAGGCTGTGATCTGCAGTTAGCTTGGTGGAAATCAATTTATTAGCTTTTACCATTGTTCCTGAACGTTTCCTCTAACAGTGGTGAATTCTGACTAATGTCTCCTTTTTACCATATTGGAGTAGCTGAGAAAGAATTAGCAAAGGCTGACTAAAGAACCTGCAACAGATGATGAGGTATGTGTGTACTGAGTGCTGTGGTTACAGTTTAAGCACAGTGTATTACTTGACCATATGTACACTGTTTTGCAATATAACAATATTTTTTAAAATTCTTGATCTTTCCCTCTAGAGATCTCTGTGGCAGGCAGAGAATGTTACCATACTAACTAATTTTTCAGCATCTGATAGCCTTGAATGTAATAGACTCGTAAAGACAGGGAAAAAACTTGGACAAGTATGTAGGCCAAAATATTTGTTTCTAAAATATGAATGTAAAAGCTATGCAGAATTATATAAATGTTTACTTCACTTTATATCTTTTGTATGAAACAATTTAGCTGGTCTTTTTTTAATACTTACAATAGGAAGACAATTTCTTGTCTAACCTAGGCATTATCTAACCTGAATCTTCTGTTTCTCTTAGAGTTATCAATATGATTATTAGTCCAGATTTTTAGTGTTATTACTTTTTTCTGTAGTTCTTAGATTGTGCCTGTCTTTTCCATGGGAGGATTCTATTTAACTTGCGCAAAATGTAGAATTCGAAGACATTCAACAATCCATTTACAAAACACTGTGTGGGAGGTACAGAAAAACATTTCTTATTCATTTTGAAAATTTAGAGGGCTATTATGTGCCTTTAAACTCTTCAGCTATTTTGTACCATTTTCTGAAATTTTCATGCAGCTAATGCACCAAAGTTGTGCCTTAGAAGGGTCCCTTCTTAATGCACTGAATTTGGAAGTGACTGATTCTTTGAGGACATGAGAACATGTCACTGTCTTCTCTTGTTGGTTGTGTGAAATCATAAATTTACAGCAAAAAACTTTGCATTACTCACAGGATCCAGAGTCTGTTTTACACTCAGATATGAGATCTGATGTGAGAGTATAGCTGATGGGCTAGGGAGGGGGGGTACGTATTAAACATCAGAATGGAACCGAAGAGTTGCAATTACCCATGCCCTAGCAAAGACTCCAGAAATTATAAATCAGAATGTCCATTACAGCTGGCATCTGAACCCATTGTCTTTACTGACGAGAGGTTTTCAGTTCATGTTTCCTTTTAACTTCTTTAATGTATAAGAATTTAGATGCCCCATGACTCTATTTTTCGTGTGTGAAAATGCTTCCCATGTCTTTTCTTTTTCCCTAAGTATGAAGACTGGAATTCTAAGGGGATTACATTGTATCTTTTTGCCTATAAAAAACAGATTTGATTAATGGAGGGGAAAAAAAAAATGGAAACCCAAACATCCAAGCGTGATGAAAAATTAAACTTTCTAAATATATGTTAGGAAAACAAAACATGAAAATACAACTCAGATATACGGTCCTTAGTAGCAAAAGTAATTTAAGATTATGTTACTAACTGTGAACAAGCTATGAAACAAGCATGTTCATGCTATCTTAAGAGACTTCAGCAGATGGTGTCATTCAGTGATGAACCTGCCTGAAACAAGGAGAACTTTACAGGTCTGAGTTCTCACTGTCCTCACTAAACTAGCACCCACTGTCAGAACAGCCTCATCTACAGAAAATGGATTTTATATGATCAAATACTAATTTAGACATAGCATTTTCTGGTAAGGTTATGTTAGGGGAGTTCAAATAATGATCTAAGGGCTTCTTTCATTTTGAGATGGGGTTATTTAAGCCCAAAATATAAATCTGCTTTGTTTCAGGGATCTTTTTTCTTGAGGTAACCACACTATTTCAGTGGTGTTTGTTTTGTTTAGTTACTTTTTGGAAGAGATCTGGAACTCGGTTTCTTCAGTTATTCAACTTTGAGACCACTATAGTATTTTTTTCGCCACCAAGGGAGGAGGACTGTCCTTTCTTCCATCTTGTTAGTTTGATTTAGGCTGTTTTTTTTTTTTAATTTGTAAAAGACTTTCATACAAAGTAAATGAGTAAATGCAAAGTAATTCTCTGCCCTCAGTGATGGCATTTGAATAGTTGCCCTCATGCAGGAATGAGGGTCAGTCAGTGCCTAAATGTAGTAGTGAAAAGCACATAGACTGTGAAAGATGGTTAGTAAAGGAACAGTGAGCAGAACTGCAAGGGTTATGCCACTGTATAAATAATGATGTTTCTCACATCTTGAACATTATATGGCATTCTTGTTATCCCCCCTCAGAAAGGAGTTAATATAACTTAAAAAAACCCCCATAGATAAGAGCAGCAGAGATGATCAGAAGTGTGAGATGAATTTAATAGACTATTACACCTCATCATGGAAAAGAGAGGTATGACTAAGGGGGGACGCGTTAAGATGTGGTGTGTTGAAAGCTGATACGGTGATAGCTAAGGAATGGTTATTCACTGACCTTCGTAATACAAGAGGTTGGGGGTAACAAATGAAACTACCAGGCTCAAAATTATAAAAAAACAAACAAACTGAGCCCAATGTCTAAGGTGAGTTGAAAAGTACGAACGACACCAAAAAGAAGTGGCTGAATTAACGGTGAATAGAATCATTGGCTGCAATCATACATGATGGTCGAGTCACAGCCTCTGGCTCCACAAGTCCCTAAACTGTTATAGATCTGACAGCATCAAGGTAGAGTGAGCCTACTCTTTGCTGAACATGTACTAGTGACCGTTTTTAGACATAGGTTAATGGAGCTTTTGGTCTACCTCAGCAAGGAAGAAACTTCTTATGTCCCTGTAGGTCTTTAGACATTATCCCTTTAGGAATTGCCATCTTGTGGCCTTAAATAAAACTTCATTTATTGCCAGGTAGTGTCCTTCAAATGGATAATAGGACTGTAATCATTGCCTTCAGTAGTCTCTGTGTTCTCAGCCATAGCTCTGACAATTGCCATTTGTATTTTATCTGAGATTGGACAGGTGGTGGTTGATGTGTACATGTTTCCTTTGCCTCAGACTGACATGTATTTAATTTAGTTCTGGACTTTGTTCAGCTGCTTTGTTTTTCCGAAATGCTCTAGAGGGTGAGCCTACAGCCACAAATCTTTCCAGGTTTGTGTTCAATTTGCAAATCCTATATTTGTAGCAGAAAAAAGTGCGCTCTGTTCTCAGTGGGAGTGTTTGTCAGACCTTTTTTGGCAACAGCAATAAGTAGTTTATGGTCAATTTCATCTAACACTGGCCTCCCATAAATAAAGATGTGAAACCTTTTACACTCAAAGACTAAGACCAAAGAGGCTTTTTCTTTTTGCGCACATCAACACTTACGCATTTCAGACACTAAAAGAAAAAGAAGATATTGGTCTCCAGTTCTGGCTATGCTGCTAAAATCCTATATTCTGACACTAACTTCTTCTGCGAACGTGTCCATAATCGATTTACTTCTCCATTTTTTGTACCTTTGGGCTGCCTGGGAAATTATTAGAATCTGAGAAACTGAATGAGATCTTAACTCAAGGTTGTCTTTTTAATTGAACACACCCTTAGCACTGGTTTGGATAGCTAAATGAGATGCTAAGTTACCAAACTGAATTTGCACTCAAAGGAATCTCTTCCTTGCTTCTTTATAACAGCTCTTATTAGGAAACGCATGTCCAGCACTAACTTCCAAACGCTGTGCATTTTTGTTGAGTTACCTTCTCTCCCTGTTATATTGCTTCTGTTACAGGCAATTCATTTGTTTTTTCTTTGTTTGTTTGTTCTTCTGCCCCTTAGATTTCTTTCTTACTATATTTTGTTCTCCTTTGTTTTCCACTCTCTTACTCCCCTATTTGAGCTACCTAAAATACTTGATTGTGTTCTTCTTTTGCTCCTCCAAATTAGAATCTGATTCAGGTAATATCCCTTTATAACATCAAAACTGGACTGTTTTCTAATAAAACTGTCACCAATCACAGTATAAGCTGAAGTACAAGGAAATGAAGTCTCCCAACCATTTGGAGTGCTTTTTATGTGTTTTTTTGTTTTGGTTTGGTTTTTTTTCAAAATTATGTAGTAGGTTTTTGTAGCCTCATCAAGTGATGGACGATAGTTTGTCAGCTATTCCTCCTAGACTTTTCCCATCTCAGTAGCAAGAAGAAAATATCCTATAGTCTTCCCCATTTACTTCGGATGCATATATGAGTTCTTGTCTTATACAGTGAAAAGTGAGGGAGCCTTAACTGCTCAGTCAGAGAGCAAGAAACTTGATTAATCTAGCCAGTTTCTCCTGAGGAGACCAGTATGGGCATCACAGAATGGAGCTGAATGATTTGGTAGGTATCTGAGTTCTCATTTTTCTTAAAAACATCTTTAGATATGTTTCTCTTCTTTTTCAGTCCTCTGTCCTTCTGTTGAGTTTATACGTCACATGAAACAATAGACGTGAGTTATTTTCACCCTGTATTGCGCACTTTCTACCTCAGTTCATTTTTTCCTCCCCTGTTTTTTGTCCAGTGTTTTTCTCCATATGTTTAATTCCCTCTGCCTGACCATTCATCCCTATGAATATCTGAATATAACCTGGTTACTATGACGTTGAAAGCAACTTTGTGTCTGCCACAGCTTTTCTAAAGTAATTTCTTGAGAACTCTGGTTTTGATATCTATTCCTTGGGTCTCTTCTGAGCTGTGTTTGATTGCTTGTGTCATGAGATGACTGGAAAGGGTCTGGAGAGGTCATTAAGTTCATTCTATTACTCTAAGGTAGAATCAGTTGTATCTATTCAGTCCTGATGGATGCTTGTCTGGTTTGCCCTAAAATGTTTCCTAATGATGGAGACTCCATAGTTTCTACAGGCAGCCTCTTGTACTTTGACATCCTTACCTTTACAAAGTCTTCTCTGCAGCCTGATCTGAAACTCCCATGGATCACTTCCAGTCTGTTATTTCTGCTTCTAATGGTCATGAACATGAGGAACGTATTGTAAAGAAGATGAAGAGAAAAATATCTTTTACAGTATTTTAACAGCACTATTTAACCACACGTTCAACCTAGCTTTTTTTTCCCCCCAATGGACTAAAATCAACGCTAGTTTCTTTAACCTGCCATTAAATTCTTATTCTTAATCCTCTGAGTCTTCTTACTCATCTCCTGACCTTTCCAATTAGTTATACCTTTTATTGAAGTATATTTCTAGACACAAGACTTTGAGGCCATTCCAAGGTTGGATAAGACTGAAGGGCTATATACTGTATCTTGCAGGCTGTATGCCTATTAATGCCTCCCAGTACATGAGGTCTTTACGCAGCGTTGCAATAGCATGACATTGTTGATGAGTAGGTAGTTTGTGATTTTTATAATTCTGTTGTAATAATCTTGTTATAATCCTGTTGCAATTGTTTTTCATTTGCTCCTGTTGAATTGTAATCTTTCTTTACCCTCAAAATAGCACATCTAATTTGGCGGCATCCTTTTGAATTCTGCACTCTTCACTGTACACTGTGTCCCTCCCAGTCTGGTGCCATGAATAGTGTTTAATAAGCATAAGCTATATTCAGTCATCAAGCTACCATTGAAAGAATAGATTGATACTATAGCTAGGGAGGAGTCCTTTAATGACGCCACCTTCAATTGTAACATAAAGTTGTTGATGACTACTTTGAGAATGATTTTCTAACAACTTTGCAGCTTTGGTGTATTTCTCTAGACCTTTTAGTACTTCCTGAGTTGGCCAAAAAAAATGGCATTAGAGGTAAATCCTTACTAAACCTAAGATGTATAACAGACCAGTTTATCTATCCACAAAATCTGTTTCTCTGTCAGAGAAGGAAAATAAATTGGTTTAGTCTAATTTGCTTATGATATATCCATAGCATGTCGTTCATGTCCCTATCTGTTTTTCTTCCAGGTGTTTTTAAATAATGTGTTTGTCCGAGTATTTGAATTGGAATTAGAATCAAGCTTGACTCACTCTTTTTCCTTTTTGCTTTTTAAGGGTATTTACTGTATTTCCACTCACCTAGTCTTCCTGTACCTCACCCACCCTTCCAGGGATGAACAACATATTCCACAGGTCATCATTTAATTACATGACAAAGACAAAAAATGCCTGTCTCCTAGGACAACCTGTTCCAGTACTTACTACTGTGATGGTGGAATAGTTTTTGCTGTTGTCCAATCTGAACCTTGCAAGTTGCAATTTATGGTTGTTGTCCCTTGTTATGTTGTCTGCCAGTACTGAGTTATTGTTTGTTTATTTAGAGAGTGTTTTTCCTGCTAAGAGGATTTTTATAGATGGAGTTTCTCCGCCAGCCTGTCTCAGGCTTATAAGAATTTTTTTTCTTGGTTTTCACTGAAAAACACATTTGAAAAACCAATAACCCCCTCAAATATGAAAAGCTGTATATTTACCCATTTGATTTTGTCAATAATACCTATAGCAAGTGTTACTTGAACTACCAGAGATATAAAAAGTATGTTTAATATAATTTCATTAGTTTTTGCAAGATATTGTATTATGAGAGGTGAGCCTGGACTTATTGACAACTCATTCATAATTTCAGAAGACTGGTTACTTTTTCTGTCACAGTTTTTCTCTGTTGTGATCTCTTTCAGCTAGGAGATTGATCCAAAGACAACTGAGATATTTTTATTTAAGTGGCATTAATTTAGTTTTTCACAAAGGCTACACAAATTCTGATAAACTGAATTTATATTCCTGTGCTATGTTTCTAAGTTCACCAGGCAGAACCACCTGACTGTGATGCTACCCAATTATGTGAGAAGAAAGCAGGAGACCAGAAAAATACCTTCCTCCCTTCATCATGACCATACTTGTGCTGCCTGATTCAATCCTGGTATTGTAAAGTATTAAATCCCTGTTTCAGTGAAGTGCTTAAAGTCGTGTATAACTTTAGTCATTTGAGTAATTACAATGACACTCCACACAAGAAGTTAAATTGAATTCATGTCCTGAGAGGTTTGTCTCATTTATACACTACAATTTGTTGTATTCAAACAGAACTAAAATATCAACTCAAGAGAAATCAGTGCTTTGCCTACATTCCAGCTTCCCCACATCATCAAATGGAAAACAAATAAAGAATTAGATTATAAATTTGAATTTTTTGGATGTGCAAAGTTTAGTGCCTGCCAAAAGTGTTATATTTTTTGAAAACCTGAGATGCTGAAATTGGCCTGGTTTTGAATTAAAGAGGATATTTTTCACAGCTCTATCTATTACAATATGAGCAAGTCTTGTTTCATGCAACACTAACTTCGAGATGCTTTCCTAAGGAGAACTGATTACAGTATTTGTTTTCCTTTAGATAGTCAGTATCAATAGTAAGTCGTGCATAAAGTTTATTAAGATCTGTTAATTTTCTCTTGTTTTAAGAGCCATAGATGAGCATATGTACTGTACATGACTTGTAAAATTTCATGCTGAAAAAATAAAATAAATATATGATATGAAAAACCTGAAAAATACCTAGACCTTGTCAGGAATGCTTTGAGTCTTATGAACTGACTTCATAGATAAATTATAAATAATTACTATAGGCATTAAAACATTTGTACCTTCTTTCTGTTCATTACACAAGGTTCAGACAAGAAGACCTGTGGGCAGAGAGGTGATACAATAGGTGTAGAGAAGCCTGTAGCCCATATGTGATGGCATTTCTGTAGCTCATTTACGTCATATGTCTGAGCTGATTCTGTTTGCACTATGCAACAGTGCAAGACGGGGAAGAAATGGGCATCTTAAGGGCATGATATCAGTTTAAAGATGGTGCAAATTCAGGTGAATTTGTCTTCAGATAATCTACTTTCTCATAACTATTTCCTGATTTCACTGGAATTGAAAGCAACAGTATTGAAGGTAGTCTGTTTCTCTTTCTCTCTCTCTGAATTTTCAGATCCAACAGTTATGGGAACAGTACTGGATGTGTTATAAAAACAACTTATCTGTCAGTCATAAACCTCCTGTTTCTGAAATGTACCTTTTCATTGCTGTGGTAGTGGTTATAGACAACAAATTGTATGTGTACATTGCTCCAGGAATACAGAATTTTTTTTTTCTTTAATGTCCTAGTAGTGTAATTTAAGTGTACATGAGATGGAACTGCTGAAACTGGGATAGCTCTGCAAAAAGTGGGACTAATACATATACTAATATCCTTTTTTCAGTTACACTGGCCAGAAATGACGTTGTCACATCTTAGATAAATCAAGCAGCAAAATGAAAAATAATTTACCTAAAACCTGTGGAAAAACAATAAAATGAACTTACCAAAATCAAGCTCTTCTAAAATGCAACTGAAAAGCAAGGGTTTCTCTTCTGCCTGCAAAATGAAAAGTTTCTGAATTTGCATTTAAAAACCATCAGTAAGATAGTAACAGGGTTTGCATATCCCCCAGTAAGAAATGAAAATACAGGTACAGATCCTGGGGCTTCCACATTGAAATACACTGAATTTTGAAAAAAATATTTCTTTTGTTGTTCTTACATTGTCATCCTCTGAAGACACTTCACTGTTTCTGTTTCAATAGAAACAATAGTTCTAATTAGTCTTTAGCAAACATAAGATTTATGTCAACAACTAAGTGGGAGGAAGGAAAAAAGACTACAGATCTAGGTATAGATCTGATCTGCCTACAAAAACTGTGATGTCGTTCAGGTACTTGATATCTCTGACATTTGATGAAGGAAGGCGTGCTAAACAATCACCTCTAATGAAGAGAATTAAAACTAGACGTGTTCCTACATGCTACAGTCAGATGAATGAGAGTCTAAAGGCAATGGACAAGATCTTCTTCAGCTGCAGCAAATGGACATATTTCCTTAACAGGTAAGAAAAGGAAGAATTCTGATTTTGTGAAAGCAGTTAGGCACATGTTTAAATTATTTTCTAAAATTGAAGTGGTATTTAGCTAAAATTAACGTGGCCTCAACAGCCTCTGATGTATTTAGCACATTGAAGGGCCTGCATAGAGGACAAAATAGAGATGAGTGGTTTCTTCTTCACTAATATATATGTAGTGCACACATTATGTGATACACGTCATATGTATATCACAGGGAATTCCATCTCAACATGAGGAAAAACTTCTTTACTTTACTTTAAGAGCACTGGAACAGGCTGCCCAGAGAGGTGGTGGAGCCTCCTTCTCTGGAGATTCAAAACCCGCCTGGACACGTTCCTGTGCCACCTACTCTAAGGTGACCCTGCTCTGGCAGGGAGGTTGGACTAGATGATCTCTGAAGTTCCCTTCCGACCCTACCATTCTGTGATTCAAAGCTTTTTTTAAATCCTGAGGAAGAACTAGAATTTTTTCTTTGTAGATTTGACATGTCGCTGCATATCTACTGCTTAAAATGTTCTTACTTTTGGGGGAAGATAAGGAACAAATTCTACCTTATGGTAAAAATATTCTTTAAAAACCTTGCAAATATTATAATTAGAATTTTCATAATCATGAAAAATGTGCACTTTTGTCATCAATTTTTAATAACAGATATGGGCTTTGAAGAATATTTACAAACTTCCTTTTTATTAAACTAATAAATAAAAAGTTTTGTTTTGAATGCTAGTAAACTAGTTTTAATTATTTTGGCATAAATAGCAGCATTGTTTCCCAATGCAAAGTATGTAGAAGGTGTCATTTTTATTTATTTTCATAGTTTTCAGTATATTCAGTTAAAAGTTTTTGTGTGGCACCTCTCATGAGCTTTGCTGGGAAAGCAAGAAAACCTTTTTATCATTTTTGCACTTGGCTTTCATTTTTCAAATCTTAGAAATGGCTAACACAAATACTCGATATCCAAAGCTAACAGCAAATGTGTTCAGGAATCAAAAAGCTCCATATATAGCATTCAGGTTCTTTCTTCGTTTTTTTCTGCCTTGTCTATATATGGGGGCCAATAAGGCCCTTTTTAATAGATGTCATTAATCTAATATACGATAATCTTACTCTGGGTCTCCAGCTTCTGAAGGGATGGCAATCATGGTCTCACATTCTCTCCTGCCTTGATAGCCTTTACCACTGGAAGGCCTAAAAGATCCTGTGAAAGGCATATAAGCAGGAAAACGGAGACCAATGGATGGATGTTGCCAAAAAAAAAAAAAATTTTGAGGTTTCTTTTAAAGTACTAAATGGCTTTTCACATTTGAAAAGGTTAGTACAAGCTTAGTCATTTCTGCGGTTCATCAACTGGTCAGTATATTCTTGTATAAAGTGACGGACTGTTAACTTCTTTTAATGTTGAGAATCTTGATTTCAGTGCCATATCATTCTGATTATTTACATCTTATTTTCACTGTAATCAAAGTCCTCTGAATCAAATCTCTCTCTGGAAGTGATTTATTCTTGCTAGATGCTGAAACTTTTTTTTCTGTAAATGGGCAGGTGTTTTGTCAGTGTGTGTATATGTTTGTGTATAAAAGCTAAACTCATTCCCTGTAAAGATGAACCTAATTTTACAACTTTTTCTCTACCATGTTCTATGACAGAGATTGATTTGAAGAAACTAATGAGATGCTTCTGCTTCCTCTGGCCCCTATGCAGCTAGACATAGATGGGATCTTTGAAAGACTTTACTCTCTTGGTGTACTTTGCAAAATGATCCTCTTTCTCTTGGTATTTTTATCTAGGGCCAGCCTCCAACACTTCAAAATATCTGTGATCTCTAATCTGCCAGCCCCAATGTTCTTCTCTGGGAGCAAGCTGCACAAAATCTTGCACACAGAATAACACATGGCTGTTGTTGATGGTTTTTGGTTGGCAGGATTGGAGGGGAAGAAGGGAAATGGATAAATGAGAAGAAAAGAGTTTAAAATGCCTATTATCTATTTATATATTTACTCACTATTGGTACCTGCAATTAACTGTAGAGGCCTTCACTTGGGATAGCTGATATTCCTGGAGGAACTGAAGTCAACAGTAGCTTTTTGATGACTTAGCCATTTAAGTGCCATTTCTTGATGCACTTAACCTTCAGTTGTCCACAGGGATGCTGATGAAATTCATTCTAAGTGCTGAATGTTGTCATTATTAAACATTTTTATTACAGCCAAAGCTGTTATGCAATGACTTCTGTAGAGATTGAGGCCTAGAGACTGCAGACCAATACTTTGTAAGCCCTTTGCCTTCCCCATCCCTGTCACTACCTTTGCCACAATGGCACAAAACCCATGCTAATGCCCTCTGCAGGCTTTTGAGTGTAGTCTTGCTTTCTGCTCTACTAGTAAGACATACTTCATTAGTTGAGAACCAGAATCCTTTCTCCAAGTCTGGTTTCCTGGATGCTACTGGCTTTTAACTTTCAATTAGTTACCCCGACATTGACCCTAATAACTCATTGGAGTTTAAAACAATTTCTCTTAGTTAAAATTTGTCTTCTGAAAGAGCAACCAGTTTTGATACGGAGTTTAAAAGATGTGGAGAATACAGGTTGTCTTTTGCTACTTTTATTATACTCTTTTATTATTTTTTTTTTAAATTCAATTTGGTTTTAAGTTCCAGCTCTTGACTTTGGTTTTGCCTTTTCCTGCTAGATTAAACAGCTTTGTGCAACCCAGTTTTTTCCCCCCATTTAAGATATCTGTACACTGTAATCAAACTACCTTTTAATCTTCTTTCTGATAAGTTAAACAGACTGAGATCTTTATGTTTCTTAATGTAAGGCACTTTCCCCAACCCTAAACTAATTTGTCTGGTTTCTTTTTGCAAGTCCTTCAATTTGTCAACAACTTTTAAGAAATGAGAATGACAGAACCATTTGGAACATTCCTGTATAGGTTTCACAAACGTAATACACAAAGGCAAAATTATTTTCTGGGTCCTACTCACTACCCCTTTGTTTTCTAAAAGACCAACAACTAGGAACTAATTTCTACAATTTTATATAATGACACTTAGGTGTAGGTTTTTATTTATGCAAAATACTGTTTCAAGGTGATAAAAACTCCATGAGATCTCATCAAATTCAGCAAATATACTCAGCCAAAAGAAGGAGTAAAAGGTTTAAGACTACACATTTCATTTTGAACATTTTTTAAAGATGTTTTGATTTCCCGTTGGAAAACTGACCTGAGTTTTACAATATGGGAAGAAAGAATTTTTAAAAATTTTTCAATTGATCCTTTTTTTCTCTTTTAATGACACACATTTTTTGTGGCCAACACCAGCACAAAACCAAAATAATTTGCAGCTGTTCCAGCCTAAATTAAGTAGGTGAGACGTGGATATAGTTTGAATCGAAGTTGCACACAAAGATCTACATTGTTGGAGCAGGTTGGAGCAGAGTGAGTTTGCAGCGTATTAGAACCATTGACAATCTTAATGCTTGATGAAAGGACTAAATAGAAAAATAGCACCAAATTCTTGTCAGAACACTTGTAAGTGAAATGTGGTTTAAGTATAATATTCAGGCAAATATTCCAAATTGTTGCAAGGACTAAACAGACAAAATACTCTCAAAA
The DNA here is from genome assembly GCA_013396915.1 of Stercorarius parasiticus. Classification (NCBI taxonomy): domain Eukaryota; kingdom Metazoa; phylum Chordata; class Aves; order Charadriiformes; family Stercorariidae; genus Stercorarius; species Stercorarius parasiticus. The sequence continues at coordinate 214,859 of VWZL01005074.1, forward strand.
CACTTTTAAATAAAACATATCAAAAAATATTCAAGAAGCAATCCAACTTTTAGATTTGTGGTGATCGATTCCTCTCTCTTACAGTGATGAGAGGCGAAAAAACATCAGGTCAAATCCCTACTTGCATTGACTTTAGTAGGGGAAGATTAGATTTTAGAATTGCACTCCTAAGGGTAGGGATTGCGATAGCAGCGTTGCTGTTGCAGGCAGTGAAGGAATTAAGAATTTGAATAGTGGAGGTTGAATTTCTTTGCTTTGGCGGCATAGGTACAAGCATTAATCAGGTGATTAGCAGATCAAAAAAGTACTTTGAATTTTATTATAGATCTTTATCTACCATTCTGGTGATACTTGCAGCAAAAATTTGTAGTCAAGATGGAGAAAGAGAAGGGCACCTTCAAAGTCTTGACTTCCCTTCCTACCCTCCTCCTCTTTAGCACCTCATTTCAGCTTGGAGGGATTTTTTTCCTTTACACTATGTGTTACAAAGAATGATGGTTAGCGTTCAGGACTAGGAGTGGCTTGCAGAGAGGGTAAAGTATTTTTTATATTAAAAAATATTTACTTAGTGCTGCATAAGTCTTTTTCCCTGCTGCAAATCCTTACACAGGTGTACGGTCTGCTTCCTTTATTCATGGCTTTAAAACTGAACCCATCCTTTGAAAGATGTTTTTACTGTCAGGTGGCCACACTGAAGACCTTGCTCCTCTGAACCAATGCAAAGCAGGTAAAAAACAGCCACTGATTTTAGATGTCTTAGGAGTTCTCTTTTCTAATGCAGCTGATATGTGCCAGTAGACACATCGTGACATGTAGCTCTGTGACAGACTGCAACAAAATATACTGGATATAGGTGATGCTTTGCTTTCTAGCTCTGAGGAGGAAGTGGACTCGACACAGTTGAGGAGCCATGCAAGTCTCACAGGTAATGAGGAAGAGTCAACAGATGCACACTTTGTACTGGTTCAAGGTTGGAGGGTCATGGGGAATTTGCTCTTTTGAATTTCAGTCCCTTTGATCTTGGGTGTAATATTCATTTGATTTGCTTGACTGTGCCTCTGACTCCAGTGGCAAAATCTATAGCCCAGAATCTACAGCTTTCCACTATTTAATTAATACACCAAAATATTAGTTTATTGAAACAGTTCTAAAGTCCCAGGGAAATATATTCTGTCCCCTCCATACTCAATAAAGTATTTCATAGCATAGATTAAAACCTCCTGAAGAAATATAGCCACTGACCTGGCAATGAAAGCATTCTAGGAAGATCCCCTAAAATGCTGGAACAAATGCAAGGCTATAGAACATCATGAGATAAGGTCGACAGTATAGATAAAGGTTATTATTTAAGCTTAACAAGCAAATTCAACACTACTTTATGTTAACTGATTAACAGTAATATAATGATGAATTCAGTGTGTCATAATATGCTATTTAAAATGAAAATGGCTTGGGTCTATTATGAGCTAATTTATTATATACATAGGGAAACTGCTGTAAAATTAATGTTGTGTCGTGTTTGAATATTATCATCAAGGAATATTAGTTTTAATGAACAAAGATAATGAAAGAAAGGGGGGAAAAGCAGGAGAAAATAAAATAATTAAGCCACTGAATTTTGAAATTCATAACTTTTTAGTGTTCTGTGAATGAATAAATAAGTGGTAGAGTTGATTACTGCACTGCTGTATGAGCTAAAGTCACAATAAAAGCTGAGGCTGAATTAAGAAATTCTGCAAACTCCTCCTGAGGCCTCAGAGAGGCAGCTGCCAGAAAAAACACGGTAACAGAGCCACCTGCATCCTCCTGGACTTCATCCTCCCTGAACTAACTGGTAGGTCATATTTGCCCAGAGGGAGGATCTCTAAGACGGCAGCCTGTGCTACTGGAGACCAGCCTTCACCATGAAAGTAGGATACTGTAAGTTTTTATGTAAGTTTAGCAGGATGTGCAGCCACTCATCAATATAGGTACCACTTTAAATATACAGGCAGTTATACAGCATCATCTTGCAGAAAAACTGTTAACTTTACAGGCAGAAGGACCCACTGTAGGGTTTGTCCCTTTGACTTCTGGAGGCATCTTTGGGTATTCTGGGCCTGAGTGACGTACTCGGTATCAGGAAGAAAAACCCGTGATAGATCAAAGAATAGAAACCCAGCTGTCCGGGTAGGCTCCAAAGGTGACTTGGTTTTCTTTCTTTCCTCATCTAAGTACAAAAAGAAAGACAGCAGAGCATCCCCATGCAATTCCTATATTAACAGGTAATAAATTGTTCCCTTCCTCACCCCAGCAGAATTTTCTATTGCTAAGCCTGACAGCCAGAGTGATGTATATTACATGAAAGAAAGCTGTGAGGTAAGAGGATGCCTTCATCTCAAATCAAGGTGTGTGAAAGTTGTTAGGTTTATTTATAAACAGATTTTTATCTCTTGTTCCAATCAATTAACAATTTGTATTTGGTATTCTGTAAATGCCATGAAGCAGTGCAGTTGTTAGCTACACTCAGCTACACTTAGTTATTCATACACTAAGGGCTGATTTTCCTCAAATGCTCCTTTTGGCACACAGAGGTTCCTTTTCCTGTTGCGCCATGTTATTTCTGCTCTGAGGCAGAGATTCAGATCCTTTGCTGCTAAAGTGGTATAGTTACCTTGAAGTTATGGAGCTGTGCTGAGCCACATTGGTTGGATATTTGGCTAGTAGGAAATTTGTTATTCCAGAGCTCAGTAGAAGAGAAAGATAAACTGGAGAAGATCATCCAGGAAAGGAGTGTTTGAAAAGAACAGTTTTAATAATTTGATTTTATAATTTGCTTTGTGATACCAATCATCACATTATTTTAAAAAGCAAAAGGTCTCTTCTTTTTCCCCTGAAACATTATCTTTGCCTGATCAAATGTGTCTTAAGTCCCTCTCTGAACAAAATTTGCACACTTTGAAACTCACTTCTTAATGCAAATCAGCTTGCTTGTTTCCAGCTTCATAATCTTTTCCACGGCAACAGCCTATCAGGGTGTCACAGATAGAAAATGATGACTTTTGATGAGTAATAAGCAGCAGGGGCAAATGAATCCTTCAGGAAGGAGAGAGGAAAAATCCTCTTTAGATTAGATCTAACAAAAACAGCCGAATTCACCAAGCATGTAATTTAAACCCAGTGATGATATTTGCAAAGTTTATTTGGTCTTAAACTCCCTTTAAGTACACTCTGTGCATGATGCAGCATAACTTGCTGGTCCGGCGGGTCCCCATCATCACAGCAGCTGACGGAGTCCTTAAATTTGTCCCAAAAGAACATGAACGTCTGGCAAAATGTTCCTGATGAATGAAATCCATGAAACAAAAGGGAAACTTTTTTAATGGGGGAGTTGGGTGGAGTTTAATGTCCATGCACCATGCTGAAGATTTTCACTTGGTGGTGTCTATGTATAGCAAGCTTTTGTCTCTTCTGTCAGAACTGTCTACCACCTACCGCTTATTCAGAGGGTGTTTTCATAGTTAATAGCAGCATAACTAACAACCAAAGAGTATTTCTTGCTGCAGGGATTTTGTATCTCTGGGAGAATATTCGAGCGACAGAGATTTGTTTTGCTTTTGGTCAGGGCTTATATTCTTTAAAAGACTTAATACAGAAATATTGGGGAACCAGTCTTCAGCCCTCCCTGAGGCAATGAGTGTTAATGATTAAGCCGGGCTCCCTCCAGCCAGGGGCACTTCAGTGATTTTTAAAATTAGTATGTTGCCACTGTTAAGTTCTGAGTGTTCATTTGCCTTAGGGATGTGCAGAATGTAGCAGACTCCCAGAGAGCCTACCAGAGAGGGAGAGATGTATGTGGTTTTAGCAGGATCCATGCTGGTTTTAGGTCTTCGAAGAACTTTGCATACTTGACTATGGCATTAGTCACAGCAGCCCATAAGAGGCATCAAATAAGCATGCAGCTTCAAAAGGAAGTAAGGAAAATATAGAACTTAAATTCAGCCTTCCCCTCTTGCACTCCGTGGTTATTTCTCCCTGTCAAGGAGCAACCCATGTTTTTTTAAAGAGGGGATCTAGTTCAGTGAAAGTTCATACAGGTTACTGTTGAGTGGATCCTTATGATGGAAGAAGCATGATTCTATTTTTTTTCTTCCCCTCTCACTATTTCAGCTTTTCATGTTGCCTTTTCCACATCAATATTAGCCTCAAGAAGGATCGGAGCCTCTTTTATTTTCTCTGGCAAGCTAAAGCAGCCATGTTCATGACAGTCCCAATTAGTGTCCTTTTGCCTTCAGGAATCTTTATTATCTCTCTTGGGCAGCTGAATGTTAATTATTCTGTATGTGTTTATGCACCCAGCGGTGTACATCATGTTACTTCAGGTATAATTTAAAAGCCTTATTCCTTTGATAGCTGCAAATGGAGCAGGTCCGCAGGTAACCAAGGGCTGGTAGAGGAGGAAGGGAAGAAATCTTGTCTTTGAACATCACTATGCAGTTTTTGGTGTCACTTGGCAGAGGCTAGAATGTCTATGCCTTTCAAAGCAGAAATCTAGCTTGACTTCACTCTGGCATCTCTGCTGGAGTAAGCATGCCATGCTGGACTGCCTGCCGTTTTGACATACTTCACTCTTCACATTTTTTATTACAGTTTTACCTCATGGAGGTTGGGAGAGACTTATCCATATATAAGCTGCTGATTTAAGCAAAGTCAGTGGAATATGGTGATACTGGGTAGAGAAACTAATGCAGTTACAAATGATGCCTTTGGAGAGTGAGGTGCTTATGTTGTCAATGTACTGTTAAAAAAATATTAAATGATGTGTTTTAGTCGTAATGGCAATGAATAAAGAAGGCTTCAGTAGAAAGGAGTCAAAAATCAGATATGACTATGCATTGCTGGATGAGTTTTGGAAAAATGGGTTATGCAAAAATAATAATCTCTTCCTGGCTTGCATTTTATACTAAGATGCTCCTTAGGATTTCCTTTCCAAATAGGTGCACCATCAAAAGAAGCTGTTGTCCACAGGGCCATGTCCAGTTTATGTGACCTTTCTTTGCCTTAGTCTTGTGAGATGTCAGCAGCACTGCTCGTGTGCCAACTGACCTGTCTCACTCTCCCCTTTGGGTTAAAAATTTCTGGGCTAGTTAAAACAGTTTCAGGTAGTAGGTCACGGCTTTTGCCTACTGAAAAGGGTTATCGGTGGGTCTTGGTAGCCTGTCATGAGTATTGTTGGGGGGAGACAGATGGGGGAGCTCTTTATCAAGCACAGGTGAAGACTGCAGAATCAGTTTGTCCCTGGCCTCCACAGAAGTGAGTGGAAGGTGATTTCTGAGCTCATAGAGCTCATGCACCTGAAAGGAGAACCTGGAGAAGGAAGTGCTCTTTAGTGTACAGTAAATGCATTCTGTCCTCCCCCACATATAGAATAAAACTAATAACCACCCAATCTCTGTGTGGCTTACGTAACTGAGGTGATTTAATCAAACCTCAAGTCAGAGGCTTATTTTTTCTTTCATCTTTTCTGCACCTGCAATATTTTAATCTACAGTTTATGCCAAAATTCTGCAGGTTTACACCAGGTGAATATTTGACTCTGAAGTAGATCATGGAAACAGTTGCAGCACAGGCACTCCTGAGAGTCTGTTACATGTTTTGAGTTTCCCAAAGAATGCCCCTTTCCCTGGTGTCCACACTCAGCTGAAATCGGACAGGCACATGCAGAGGCCTCTGAGGGGCCAATCCAAATTCATCTAAATGTAGTGGGAGATATTCACCATTAACTCATGTGGACACTGCATAAAAGCAACAAGGGCATATGCTAGTCAGTAGCATCACTTTTCGAAGTGGGCAGGTAAAATCCAGAATGACTCCTCAGAATTTAGCCTGGGGTTTAAAATGGGCTTAAAAATAAACATGAACAAGGGTGTCTAGTGACTACATTTTATTCTTTTTTAGCCATTTTAAGATTTTAGTGGCAGATCTGTAAATGCTATTAAATTCCATATGATGTTCGAGTAGGAACTAAGTCTCCTTCATTGGATTCTGTAGGATTTTTCTAGTCAGTTACAGAAACAATTGACCTTAATAGATGAAAAAATAAATCACATTATGTTTTAGTACACAATTTTAGGGACAAATTCCGATATATTCACTCCAAAAGTCAATTTTAACAGAGTGAGATGGTACTCAATGCGAGATACTATTTGCATGTATAATAGCCGTGGACGTATTGGTTCCAATGCATTTCTATCAGTTTGAAAGATCAGAAAGATCTGAATTTGCTGCATTTGTGCATCTGCACAAATAGTAGTATTTAGGCTTGAGGGAAAATTTGAGAATTTAGCAGACTGCTTCTTTAGACTGTTATGCTGTAGGTAGTTTGGAAGCAATGATTTGATTGTTTTTCTAGCTGCAGAATAATTTAACAATCAAGTTATGTAATGTAAATAATTTAAAGGAAACAATTGTAATGCAATGTAAACAATTTAAAGGAGAGTTTATACTCTTAATTTCTATTTAAATCATAGTCATAGAATGGTTCGGGTTGGAAGGGACCGTAGAGATCACCTAGTTCCAATGCCCCTGCCCTGGGCAGGGACACCTCCCACTAGACCAGGCTGCTCAAAGACCCATCCAGCCTGGCCTTTAACACTTCCAGGGAAGGGACCTCCACAACATCCCTTGGCAACCTGTTCCAGTGCCTCACCACCCTCACAGTAAAGAATTTCTTCCTAATATCTAATCTAAATCTCCTCTCCTTCAGTTTAAAACATTGCCCCTTGTGCTATCATTACACTTCCTGACAAAGAGTCCCTCCTCATCTCTCCTGTAGGCCCCCTTTACGTACTGGAAGGCTGCTATAAGGTCTCCCTGGAGCCTTCTCTTCTCCAGGCTGAAC
>VWZL01005074.1:221911-254259 GCA_013396915.1 Stercorarius parasiticus
GCAAACTTGCTGAGGGTGCGCTCAATCCCACTGTCCATGTCTCTGACAAGGATGTTAAACAGCACTGGTCCCAGTACTGACCCCTGCGGAACGCCGCTCATCACTGGTTTCCACTTGGACATTGACCCGTTGGCCACAACCTTTTGAGTGTGGCCATCTAGACAGTTCCTTATCCACCAAGTGGTCTATCCATCAAATCCATGCCTTTCCAATTTAGAGACCAGGATGCTCATGACACTGGGACAGTGTCAAATGCTTTGCATAAGTCCAGGTAGATGACATCAGTTGCTCTCCCGTTATCTACCAATGCTGTGGCAACATTGTAGAAGGCCACGAAATTTGTCAGACACACTTTGCCTTTGGTGAAGCCATGTTGGCTGTCACCAGTCACCTCCTCATTTTCCATGTGCCTTAGCAGAAATTCCAGGAGGATCTGCTCCATGATCTTGCCAGGACTAGAGGTGAAACTGACCGGTCTGTAGTTCCCCGGGTCTTCCTTTTTTCCCTTTTTGAAAATGGGGGTTATGTTTGCCCTTTTACAGTCAGCAGGAACTTCACCAGACTGCCACGACTTTTCAAATATAATGGAAAGTGGCTTGGTGACTTCATCTGCCAGCTCCCTCAGGACCCGTGGACGGATTTCATCAGGTCTTATGCACCCTCATGTTCCTCAGATGGTCTCAAACCTGATCTTCTCCTACAGTGGGCGCTTCTTCATTCTCATAAACCCTGCCTTTACCTTCTGCAAATGTAATTGAAGACCACAGTTCGTTCCCTTAAATCAGTCCAGAAGGGGCCTGGATCCTGAGTGTTTCTAGCACTGAGGTAGGATTAATAGTGTTTCCTAAGAAGTTGAAAAAGATGTAGCAAGTTTCACATTTCACTAGTTTGTACACAGCAAGATGAATCATGCATCAGTGCTAGCAAAAATTGCTAATATGCAGTGTGTTATTCTTTGTTTATCCAAATAAAAAGTATGACTTGAAATCAGGTAAACAAATTGCTTATAATTTTTTTTCAGAACTAGTAACACATAATTCTTGTTGCCAATCATTTGGAAACTTGAAATACATGTTTAATGAAAAATTACCAATTTCAGAACATCCAGAGGTACAAATAGATTATATGATTTATATAGTTATCTGCTTTAACTAAGCTGCATATTTCAATTATTTTTAAGTTCTAAACTGTATAAAGTTCTGTTTAAGGCAGAGGAACTGTTGGAATGAATGCATTTACTTTAAATAGGCACACAGTAAATGTTAATGAAAACAGTGAAACTTGAAATGAGGCTGGCAAAGGCAAGAGTTAATGCAGAGAAGTGTATTTTTGGATAAATTTTGTTTAAAGAATGCATGGTTTGATTCCTTTCTATTTATTCTAACATTCAAACCAAGTGAAACTCCAGGGAATTATTAGAGAGACAAATTAAAACAACAGATGGACTTGCAGTTACGTGCATAAGGACATCTTTTCAAAAAGCCTCCTGACAATTTCAGATATTCCAAGTTATTCTATTTAATTTCAAATGAAGAATCTTTCTTTTTCTGCCGAGCTGTCAGTCTCAACAAGCCCATAAAAAGATGATTTAAAAACATCATGAAATATATTTTTCCACTTGTCTTTTTTTTGAAGTACATTGACAATCAGCTTATAAAGTAGGTAGAAAAATGCATTCCATTTTTTTACGGGTGCAAAACATGAGCATTCAGATCTTTCAAACCGAGCAGACTGCAATGCTCATACAGAAATCATTTCTTTGCAGTCAAGTACATTGACATGGTCTTTGAAGACAAAATATCAAATTTTCCAGTGGTCTGTCCTGTCTACTCTTAGAACTAGAAAAAGTTTTTTGGAGAGTGGGCGTTACTCAATCAGATCAAACCTACCTGAATGTCTGTAACCCAGGCAGCTGGTATAGTATTGGATTTGCACCCTGATTGCAATGTCAAAAGATAATGAAATAATTTGTGAATTGCAGGGAAACGGAACTGTTATTGCTATGCCCTTTGATTGTTTGGCCTTCTGCCACTTGTTTTCAGCTGTCACTATTAATCATGAGAGAAGAACAGAGAGGGAAACAAAATCTATACCAGCTCCACCTCAGTAGCATGACTTAAAGGGATGTACATGCAAGTTTTGAAGCTTTCAGACAGAGCAGTTTAAATATCACACAGCTTGTATGAAATAGATGAATCAGAACTACAAGTGCCACCGAATAGCTGTCCATAGGAGAGGAATATGTTTAGCCCCTTCAGTGACGGGCACAGTACAAGGATTTAGACAAATAGATAAGCAGTATTAACAAGTCCATGAAACTGGCAAATGGCACATCAAAGCAGGCACAGAGCTCCCATACGAGTCTGCTGGATGGGAGCTAGTCAGTGCCTGGAAAATATATTGTTGCAAGAGTCATTGTCTGTGCTAAAACATCCCTCTTTGCTATCAAGGCTATGTCACAGCTGGACCAATGCTGGCTTGTGTTGCACTGTCATGCACCGTGAAGCACTGCTTTCAGATTTGACTGGGCATCTTCTTGCACCTCGGCCCACATGTAAATACTAGTACTACACACTAAGGATTTCCTTAGCCCTTTAAAAGGGGTTGGACTTCACACAAAGTATATCCATTTCTTCAGGTAGGTCTCCAATTTTCATATGGGTAAATATATGTATGCTGACCTTTATGTTCATGAGTAAATCCATCAAATATAGGAGGCTGGCTTTCCTGGTTTTTAGTAAACTTCTGGGGTGGAAGTTCACAACTTTGTAATTGGGATTACAGCAGTGGAATTCAGGTAAATCAGGTCTCTATGAGCATAAATGAGTTCCCCTTCTTTGAGCCTACCCAGAACCACACTGAGAAGCTGGTTCTGGTTCGTAAAGAAATATCACTGCTTCGCTAAGAGGATTCCACAAAGGCAACATGTCCCAGGGCTGCAGAATCATAGGGGTCATGGGAATGGGGGGAAGGGAAAAATTTTCATTTCATCTTTTATTTCATCTCATTTTGCAGTTAACGCCCTGTATTCAAATGTGAAGAATGAATTTGAAAAAGGTAATTTATTGATGAAACTTGTCTTAGTAAAACTTACTTGGGTCTAAGTTTGCTTTATAAGCATCCCATTTAAAGTGCTACGTTCAGTTACTGAAATCATATCTGTTAGTTTCCAAGTTTGACTGCTTTGTTTTTCAAAACAAATAACTTTTTGAGAAGTACGATGCAAAATGAAATAAAAAATGCAAATAGAGTGTGAACAAAGCTGTATTTTATTACTAATAGATGCTCCCTCAATTCATGTTTTAAATGCTTTCTCATGAGGTGTTAGTACTCTGTAGCAAGAAAACATGCCAATGTCCTTTAAGAATTAAATCTTAAATGAGGCTTCAAAAATTACATGACATATCCAAAAGTTGTATCCATTTACAACAACACTTAATATTTATAGTCACTTTTAATCTAATGGGCTACAGCTGTTTTATTTTTATTGTAGATTTTCACAGCCTGGTGGTAGCATAGCTAATTGAGCTTGCAGAACTAATGCATTGACCCATTCACAAAATGCTTTTCTGTGATTTATAGCCATCACAATGCAACAAAAATTTGCACATTTACTTAAGAAATTTGTAGCACAAGAAAATGTGAAATGGTTCAATAGATGCTTATTATTACTACCTTTACCTATTCCTTCTCAACACTGAAGTGAGGTAACTGATGAATGCACATCTGCCCAGTTGACTTTTATAGTATGAGCTTAGGAAACCTTATTCTGCAAGCACTACTATTTTACTTTCCACTTTCTGTCAAAACGATCATATAAAATGTTTTGAGTCTTCTCTGCTTAAATTCCAATGAATGAAGTGAAATCAGCCAGTTAAATTTCAATATTGCATGATGAAATTAATTTTTTAATGCTTTGGTTATACTTGTATAATCATACATCCTTTTTCTCACAGACTGATACTAGTATCACCATCAGTTTTATTTGGATTATGATTGTATTGACACAGGAAAATTTGGGCCGTGTTAAGTCTCACTCAGATTTTATGTCTCTATGACTATGACATTAGGTTATTCTTCCATCATTTCATGAAGTTTGTCTTCAGTTAATACCAAAGCCTGTGAAGAATTCCCATCAAGTCATGGTCTTTAAAAATTATGCAATTGAAAGGCTCTTACAGACTTCAGTAGGTGTTTGCATTTGTCCCTTTGTATCAATATGCTTTCAGAATTAGTCTTTGAATTAAGTTTGTTTTGAAGTTGATTGCATGCCCATTCCAGCAGTGCCGAAAAAAACCCAAAGCTCACTGTCTCATTACAACGTCTGGAAGTTTTACTATTAATGGGATCATGATTTGACGCCTTGAATATGAAGAAATTTTTGCATGCTTTGATTAAAAGAGCTGTACTGTTTGTGTCTTTTAGGTCAGGCAGAGAGGCTTTTAAGATATTTTTTTTTTAAGTGTGCCAAATAGCTGATATTTCTTGTCTAGCCTCTCCTGTTTGAGAGAACAGCTTGAGCTTTGTGCTCCCGACAAATTTTCTGTCTTACTGAACTAGACTCTTCTTGAGAAATGATTGATCATTTCTGGTTCCAGGTCTCCTCTGATACAAATAACTGATCAGATCCATAGGTCAGAGAATGAGAGTTTTACCTGTTGTTATCCTGCTGTTTTACCAAAATAATCAGTAAGTTAGCGGGATGGACTGTATAAAGATACCTAGCAAAATTAGTAAAGCTGGAAAACAGCTTGTATTTCAGGATAAATGCACACAGAGGACTGCGTTTGGGAATGAGGAATTCTGAGACATCCTTTTCAAGGATGGCAAAATTGTTAAGTAGTGTTTGCAAAGGCACTCTAGCAACACTTCTTTTTCTTTGTGCTGCAGAAGCAAGGAGAGGGATGGAAGTCCAGGACTCTTTGATCACAGGAGCTGAAAAGCTGCCTGTAAACTTTATTTTTATGGTTGGGTTGAACTACCTCAACAAGAAAGGGAAGCATTTGAATAGAAAGTCATAGGCATATCGTTGCTGGTAAGGAAGGTATCAGACTGTAACAGTATCGGAAGAAAATCTTGAAGGAAAAGCAGCAACCAGGGCTCATGCCCATTCATCAGCCAGACTGAGACCAGAGTTCTTGAAATTAGAGAACTTCAACTGCGAGACACCATCAAGAAACACTGGTGAGAGGATCAAAGCTGGATCTCATTTCGGACTTTGCCTTGGGAGGACTGTAAAGTTCAGTAGTCTTATTAACAGAGTGTAACTTATCACAGGGGGAGAAGAGACAAAGCGTCCAGAGCTCTAACCAAGATTTTCCTTTGCAGTGTTGCACCATGATAGGCAGCGGGATGCAAGCTCAAAGTTCAGTTTTGTGTAAAGTGAGGACAATGCATAGCATTCCCATTGAAGTCAGTGATCGCACAGTACATAATAACACAGTACATGTTCTCCAATTCTGTTTCCTCATTATAGCATTTCAACTATTTTCTAAGGTGTAAAGACGTACAGAATGAATTGCGGATTTATTTTTAAGACCCTAAAGCAGAGTCAACAAAGTAGAAATATAACGGAATTCAAGCATAGACACTGATAGCTTAAAAAGATTGGTTTTGTAGTCCACATAGAATGCTGCAGCTGCTTGCAAAAAAGGACGTAAGGAAAATATTTCTAAAAAGGTTGAGAACGTTTGGGCTCAGTAGATATTTATTTCTATGAAAAATAAAAGTCTGTCAACAAATGCACAGCAACAGTATAATTCGTATGCTTTTTTTTTTCCCCATACCATCTTTTGTGTATAATTTCTCTTGTAAAATATGATCGGTATTTCTCTGTAGAATGATTGTGCCATCTAGATAATAGCTAGAGGTCTTTCCCTCTCTTTCTCTCTGCAGGAGCCAAACCAATCTGGAGTCTCACATATCAAGACAGTATCACCTTTGTAGGGCTTGAGCATGAACTGAGTAAGGCTCATTATTTTGCCAAGATATACACAATAGTGCGGAAAAGTATGTAATAACTTAGGAAACCATTAACAAGTTTATGGTAGTCATAGACTCAGACATTTCTAGGTCAGTGTAAGATTTCTGCTGTCAAGAGTTCCCAAGCCTCTAGATGATGCTGTAAAGAAAGATTCACTCACTGTACTTGAACACAGAGTGAGAGAGAAAGTGAGAGTACTTTAGCCTATTTCTTTGCTAGCTTGGTTCCTTATCTGTTTTCTGAAAGCTGCCGGAAAGCAACAGAGATTTAGCTGCCAGGTCTAAACTGCAGGGGTGGAATTGGCAGTAGTAAAAGCAAAAAGATTCAGCAAATAAAAGATAATATAGATCGTCTCCTGTTGTGCCTGTTTTCAAATTACTGTGTTTAAATGAACTTCTTGTTCTGCAAGCTGTCTTCAGTCTCTCACTTGCTGGCCTCCAATGACCTTTCTCTGATTTTCTTTTCCCTTTACAGTCTCATGGCATTGCAAACTTTTATCCTCTTTTCTGGTACTTTAAATATGGAAAAATTCAATGCATACTTTTAATCCTATGGGAAATCTGATCTCAATTTCCAGCTGTTTAGGCAATGAAATACAGTGTAAGCCAATGCTTTGTGTAATAGATGACTATATGATTTTTGGCTTGTGAATATGAATATTTGTACACAGAAATTCTCTCTCTGCCTCTTCTTTCTCTGCCTGTGTAATTGTTAAGTGGCAATAAAAATACAAATCTCTTGTGTTGAAGGGTGGGACCAATGGTAAGATAATGTTTCTCACCTTCTTCAGTAATTGTATGAGCATTGTGAAAAATTCCTAGTCAGAATCAATGGGACAAATATGAGTGATTTTATTTTTTTTATTTTTGTAAACTTGTCCTAACATAAATGTATCCCATCTAAATTTTGGTGGTGTTCTTTGGCATATTTTTCTTAGACCTCTTTATCAACAGACATTATTGAAAAGAAAAAAAATCAATAGTACTGTGTGATTGAAGAAAAGTGCTGTGGGGTTTTGCTTTTCTTTCTTTTGTGTTGGGATTTTTGGGGTTTTTTTGATTTGGAGGTGGGTGTGTATTAATTTAATTTTTTTGCATTACTTCCTAAGTTTTAGGACAACCTCTGAAGTTGTTTCTGAAGTCTGTAGAAGCTGTTAAAGATTTGGCAGGGACACTTGTGTTCATCTTGATCTTGTTTGGCTAAAATAATGGATGAGGAAGAGAGCACTGTCCTTTGTTCCTTTGTGATCTCACCGTGCCATATCCCAGCTCAAACAGTTTCAGTGGTCAGAGTAGTATTGCCTGCAAGAAAGAAGGATCAAAGACTTCTTGGCTGCTTGCTCTTCAGTGACCAGGTAATGTACTGTGAAGCAAGAACATTGCTTCCGAATGGGAAGCTGTACTAACAAGTCAGAAGAGAAGGCTAAAATTGAAGCGTGGTGATCTTGAAACTCTACTGCATTCCTACAGGTAACATCAACAGAAGGATGGCGGTGTGAGGGCTGTAGTCATGAGGAATGGTAGGTAGCAGTGACAGTGTGAGCCTGGTGAGCTAAATTTATCCAAGGCTGATTGTTCCTTTGACATGTGGGATTAAATGGAGGTCAGAAGTCTAGAGCAAGTGATTATTGAAAGGTTGTCTCATGTAGAGGGAAGAATCAAGGGTCAAGAGCCTTACTTGTTAGCCTCTTTGTGACTATGTCATCAGTGAGGATTTTTAGATGGTCCCTACAGTTAAAATCTCTGTAATTGAACCTAGAGTCCTAGGAACCTAGAAGTACCCAAGGAACTCATAATGTTTAATGTAATTACGCTCATAATGCTACTAGACTTATGGCAGCCATAAGCCCAGAGAGTACCTTGCCTGAGATACTTAAACACCTACAGCAAAATAAGAAACTGAATTTGTATTTCCCTAGACTGATGTCTCTACACAAATCAGTATTTATTCCCTTTTCCACTTCTGGTTAAACTGCTTGTGCCAGGAATTTGAAGTGCGTGTGTAGTAATGAGTTCCAAGTCAAGTTGTGGCACTTAAGGACATGGTTTAGTGGTGGACTTGGCAGTGTTACCTTTACAGTTGGACTCAATGATCTTAAAGGTCTTTTCCAACCTAAATGATTCTATGATTCTGAGTCTTAACACAAGTGTTTGGAATATGGGTTGTTCAGCTTCCCTTCCTCTTTTTATTAGTGTGAGATGGGCCTAATTAAACTACCCTATTCATCTGACTATGAACAACTGTGAGAACTACATCTTGTAAAGCAACTTGAGGGCCATGGGCAAAAGGTACACTGTTAATGTTAATGTAATTTTTTTTTAAATGAGAAATGTATACTTCTACTAGCAGAGGACTTTTTGCAAAGTTGAAAGAGAAAGTAAAAGTAAGTATGAAAACCTATGGATGTGTTCCTTCTCATTTTTAATACAAGCAGCCTTGTATGTTTTAGTAGTTTTGAAACCTACTCTGGTTTTTCACCTTTATTTTTAACGACTTAACTTTCACCACCTCTTTCTTAGTGCTAGTGGATCTCACAGTGCTTTTCTTTCTTTTCTTTTCCTGTCCCAACATGAAGTGTGTAGGGAGGTGAAGAGAAGCGCACTTCTTACAAACTGATAGTTGTATAAAGCCACTCTTAAAAACTAGAAGCAATGCAGATCGCGTAATGTCCTAGGGAACAACTATAAAGGAAGGAATCTCAGTCCTCTGAGTCCAGTATTACTGGTCTGTGGTATCATTGTTATTCAGAAGACAGAAAATAAAAAGATAAAGTCTAGAAATTGCATGGGGCAGTAGTATTCGGGTGAACCTAGTGCTAAGACTTTGTTTCCTCTTGATGCTTAAGTTTCCCATCAGCTATTTATTTTGTTTGTGTCTGTTTTTATTTTTTTTCATTCTCTCAAGTAATATGGAACCACTGCAAGTCCTTCAACTCCTTACACAGTTCTTTATAAATATCTCCTGTCAACAGATAAAGCAGCTGGTGCCACTTCTGAAATCTGCTAAGCTAGGACAGGTACTAAGTTCATCAGGTAGTCACTGAAGCAGCTGAAAAATGAAACTTTTCCTACATGAAGAGGTGCTTTCCAGAGTAAGAAATGCTGCTGAATAGCTTTTCAGAGGTGTTACCTCCTGTTTGAGTTAAGAGCTTCTGAAAGCTACTACCAGCAATTAACTATTCATAGTTCCTCTCCTTTGAAAGACCTGTGTGGCTCTTCTACCAAGAGAGAACAAACAGTATGGCAGAGTGACACAGAGGTAGACTACCTAGCCCTTATTGGCTATGATATAGCAGAAACCATTTTATAAGTCTCATTTAGGGTTCATAGTAATTATTTCATGCAGACATATTGTACTTAGGGACCTGTGAAATATATGGTTTCAAAGGGCCAAATACCTGAAAAGAAAATATATGTGGTTCAATATAGCCAAGCAACCCAGAACTCATTTTGTTTTGCACTACTCTTAGAATTTATTTAAGAAGAAAACTGTTTGTGCCTGACCTGAGGAGATGCTGAAAGTTGCACCCCCAGCCATTAATGGTTGCTGATTTTCATCTGCCTTCTGTAGATGAAAATTCATTCGATTCTCTGTGATAGTGAACTCATTTGCTAGCCACTGATTTCCCTCCCTATTCCCCCTCCCCCATGCTTGTTCTCCCCGGTGATGGGATAAGCCTGTTGCAGGGCATGTTTTGTCAGGGCACTGTATTCAGTGCAGTTTGTGTCTTCATTAAGGAAATCTCTGCTCACCAAAGATACCTTGACTCTTTTGTCTCTTGGGTAGTGTGTGTTCTGTTTTATCCAGATATATTCAGCATCCTGGATGTAACTTGAACTCTTCAAACTGCTCGGCTGGTGCAGCTAAAAAAAATGCAAGTATACAACAGTATTTGTGACAGTTTTGAGTTAAGTAAGAAAACTGTGGAATGTTTTCTATATTTATGTCTCTTTGAAATGTTTCTTTGCTAATTTATGCCACCCACTGGGCAGCTTGGCTTTCTGCCATCTTTCCTGTTGCCCCACATGACTATGTAAGATTGGATGGTGGAACTTAACAATTTAGTGTTTCCAAGTGATCAAACTTCTCTCAGGGAAATTATATATATTTGGGCTATTTTTCTGTGCTTTACCACAAGCACAGTATAGAAGTGTTGCTGGAAGGTGAGGCTTTCCATACTTCAAAATGCAATTCCGTATTTCTTGGTAATTTTTAAAGTTTATTAAAAGGAGCAACACTGAAAATATGTGTAGACCTGACACCTGCAGTGGCTCTGACAAGAGAGTGTAATAGAGATACTAGGGCTCATGTCAACAAGGTCTACGGGCCATAATTCTTCCTTTGCCCATCCTCAACATAACACATGGACAAGACATCTTCTGGGTTCAGTCCTGTCAGCTGCAAAGGAACCTGGCACTGGTCCACCAAAACACTTAGGCACGTACTTGTCTTGAAACAGTTATGTAGAACTTTCAAAGAAAGAGTGTGCATATTTAAGAGCTTTGTTGATTCAGAACCTAAAGAATACAGCATCTTTGAAGAGGGAGCCCTCTGTGCCCCTATTTCATCTTCTGTCCTTTGTCCTGTCCTCTTAGAGTGCAAGTGCTTGAGGCAGCAATCATTTCTCATCCTCTCTGTGTGTATAGCATTTAGTGTTTGGGGATTTTTATCTGAATGGAAGCCTTTAATTGTCTTCAATAGTTGTGACTACAGTTCTTTGAGGAGAAAAGAGAGGGATTCTTCCTTTTAATAATGCTCATTATTATTCTTGCCTCTTCCTCTTGCTTTCTTTTACTCTTGTTTAAGCATTCCATTTTTTCAGGCTTTCATATTTTAGGCTGCAACCCAGAAATTCCCATGTGGTATGTTAATATACATATTTTTCTTCTTTATTTTTTAAAAAATTTTCAGTTTCAGAAATGAAATGTTGCCAAGTGGGAAAAAAAGCATTTTTCCCATACCACTGAACTTGACTACTAGGAACATAAGTAACAACGAAGTCAGGAAAACAGGTGTCAATGGACCACCTTATGCTAAGCAAGGTAAGAATTTGATCAGTGTCTGTGTGCTCCTACAATGTGATAAAATTAGCAAGTGAAGAGGAATTTGAAATAAAATTTCTGAGCCAGAGCCAAACAATTCCAAAATCTGACAGAATTTTAATTTAGACCCAAGCTAAACACCTCAAATAACAGTGCTGTATTTCTGGAACGCTATTGATTAGCAGTGTTCTCAGCACATTATATGTATGTAATGAAGTAAAAAGGTGAAAATGTAAAGAAATACAGAGGTAATAACATTAAATCAGCAGGCTGTATTATGGAAAGGTTTGGAATACAAGAGATTTTCTTTAAATGAAATTCAAAATGAGCTAGTTTCAAGGTCCTTGTAATGTCTGGCAAGAGAAATATCTTGCAAATGTACAGACAGAGAAGCAAAGATTGCTTTCCAGCTTCCAGAAAGTCTGTCTAAGGAAGTCAGAGGCTTGCAGAGTTTCCAGAAGCTTTGGGAGGTGCTTGTTGGGCTCTTAAGTATTTTCATGTGTCATCTTAACTGATATGTTTGTGGCTGCGGTTTATCAACAGAGGTGGCCTGGATCCTTCTATTGTAATTACTGTCCATCGTATCTTTTCCTCCTGTGAGTTCAGTTCCTGATGAACCTGGTACAGTTTAAAAGCAAGATACGCTTTTACGAGTATATCAGCCTGGAAAATCATGTGGCCTTTCAGATCCTGCAAACCTTGAGACATTGTTTCGGAAGCGTGGTTCTTGTTGGATTTTCTCTACGTATTGAGTTAATGATTTTAAAATGAATGGGAAAAACTGTCTAGTGTGTTCAGGATAAAGGAGATGCTTGTTTCCTCTTCAAACCCCTGAAATAACTTTGTATTTTTACTTTACAGTACAGTATTTTACTTGCATCCGATTCTCCCTTTGCTGCCTTCTATGCCACTGTTTGAATTTACAATGTGAGATATATCATGTCCTTTTTTACATTTTTGTAATATCTGCTCTTCTTTTTGGCACACACACTGTGTTTTGGGCCCTTTATACATTCTCTTTTTCCATCTCATTTGCCCTTTGAACACCTTATTTTTCTGCCTGTTTTCCTAAGGCAACCTGCAAATCTCAGGATGCTAAAATTTTAGCTGAGCTTGGTAACAGGCAGTGAAGTCAAAGTTATGCAAGCTAAGATTTATGTTGGTTTCGTTGTTATTGTTCAATCACTTGATTGAGATTCTTTGCCTTTCTTCTCATCACTTCAATTGTTACTTTTCTGTAGCGAAAGTAGCTCCTTGGGCAGGGTTTGCCTATGATCACAGAATGTACTTGTATAACCTTGAGTATAATGTGGTGGGACTACAACTGTTCATTTGGTTTCTAACTACCACATAATCCCATTTTACCTGTGTGTACTCATTCTTGTTCTCCTTCCAGGCTCCAGGAACCCTCCATGTCTTCCTGACATTTGACCTCCTTCTCACATCTTAACAATGCTTCTTGTATCCTCTCTTCTTTCAACATGAATCCTCCTCCCTCCACGCATCTCCATCACCTTCAGAAGAGCCCTTCAGTGTTTGTATTGATTATAGTCAGAATGAGTTTGCATAAGACAGTAGTTATCTAGGCAATGTTCAACAGTTCTGTTAGTCTGAATTATCTCTTTTTTTCCTTACCGATCATATATAAATAGTTATTTTTTAGAGAAATTTAAGAAGCAAACGTATCTTCCTTTTTTTTTTTAAGTACACTTGCTTATTTCAGACATTGTTTTAAAATAAGGAGCTAGAACTCACGTCCTCTTCACAGAAGTAGTCACTGCTTGTCCTACTCGTCATTTGTTTTCTGCTCCTTTTGCTCTATCTGCGTAGTGCAGATCAGTCTGTCTCCGTGATGGCAGTCCTGTGTAGTTTTTTTGCTGTGTGAACACAACTCCTTACAGACACATTTACAATGCATTTGCCACAATGCACTATGGCTATTCACTTAAGGGAAGAAAAATCAGAACAGTCTGCAGACCACAGCAAATCTCAAAGGCTAGTGATCACCCTGCCATGGAGAAGCATGTCCCTTGCCACTAAGTTAGAAGTGTGCAGTGTCCAGAAGTGAAAATGTCATTGGGATGGGTGTAATGGTCATGCTGAGTAATATGTTCATTTTGGTATGCAGTTAATCCTCTGCTATAAATGGGCATCTTTTTTTATGAAAGTATTAGCTAGGACAGGTGAGCATCTTTCACTCTTAAAGTCCATTAAATGAGTAATATTAAAAAGTGGCTATGCTACCTCTATGCTATCACTATGGGATAATGAGGCTAGCTCACAATGAATAAAACCTTACTCTCCACTATATTAAAATGAATGCTTTTATATGTGGTAAACGTATCAAATACCCACACAGGTCTTGATGGATAATTGGCAAATCATGTCGCCATTCAAGAGAAGGTCATGTCTTAAACTCTTGTCTCTCAGCTGTTTTAACTCCAGCCCTGCTGTCATTTAAATACTTTGATATTCTCAGCGTTGGCAGCTGAATTTGTCTCCTTTAATAATCTCTCCCCTTACAGTGCATCAATGAGATGCAATCCCATATGTGACTTCTCATACAGTGACTTCTCCATGATGTTCAATTGAAGGAAAGGGAGACTTAACAAGCATATTGCTTCTTTTGTCTGGAACAACTGTATCAGCTCAGCATTAAAAATGTTTAGGGTCTATTTGGTTTTTTTGTTTCTATTTTAAATAACTGTAGCAATTATGTGAGTGCATGCTGAATCATCATGTCTTCTCTTTTGTCTTTAACACTAAATTCACCTTGTTTATTTATCTCTTACATAAAAATAGATGTGGACAAAGATTTATCTCATATTAATTGGAGAGATTGCTGTAAGCCTTTATGGCCATCGGGCACTAACTTCCCAGAGAAGTTGTTTTCAAGTTGGAGGACCAGGTATTTGATTGCTAAAAAAAAGTAATATATGAAATTATTTTCCAGCAGTTGGGGGTTTTAATTAACTGATCAGTTTAGGATGGTGTCATTAGGTAAAGAGAATAGCAAGGAAAGTATCTATACTTTAGAAAGTAATTCCACCTTTCCCCACTTGGTACATTTCTCCAGCTTCACACACTTTGCTGGACCGATTAGTTATATAGTGAAGTAATTGGAAAATGAAACAAAAAGTCACAAAGTTTTAGCGGCAGATAAGGGGATGTTTTTTGTTGATGACTGAAAGCCAGGCATTTCTGTGCAGAAGATTCCTTCCAATACTAAGACTTGTATCTAGTGTAGGCTTGCTTAAAGCCAAAAGTAAATTCAAATGAGGGAGGGAACAAGGTGGAAGGTAAAGGAATAAAGACACATAACATGTCGTACAGCTCTGCAGACATACTTTTAAACACCGTATTCATCAAGAGAGTGCTGGATGCAAAAGATGTGGGTAGAGTTTAGTGATTATTTCAATCATAAATGCATGCTTTATGTTGTTCCTTCTTATCTAGAATCTTAGATTTTGCAAGCTGAAAATTTCCATCCCCTTCATTGCAGGCTTTTTCTCTCTCTCTTCACAAAGATGTTTGCCTTATTCCTTACTTTAAATTATAGCAATTAAGATGTTTCTGTTTAAAAAGAGAAAATTATATACTTTTTTTTTTGTTAATACTCCCTCCTTCCTTTTTCTGTTGAACACTTCTATTGCTTTTCTATTCTTATTCCAGAGACAAATGACTTTGGTTTATTAGTTTTGAAGTGTTAAAAGTGTACAGCAAACAGTCCTCCTAGCATTGGTGAAGGCCCAGTTGTCTACATTGTAAAATGTGTTTAGTTGCCCTGAAGACAGCACCCTTAAGTGTACACTTTGAGATAAACAGCCATGATTATGTATGTAACTAACTGTGGTGTCCTGCGCCCTGTGAAATGTAAGAAGGTAAGGAAAAAAAACAACGTTGTTATCTCTTTGTGAACAGTGCTACTTCTACAGATTGGTGACTTCTTAGGACAAGGAAATGTTCCCAAAGCAGAGCATGAAAAGCTATTCAAGATATTTAAAGTTATCCTATTCTGAAAGTCTCATTTACCTTTTCATTAAGATTACGGTCATTAAGGGAGGTAGATACTCACTTTACTTGAGAGCAGAGCACCAAACCTCTCCATTTCCTTTATCCTGCTGGTGGACTCCAAACTATCCAGGATGACTTACAAAATAAGTTAGGAAGTGGGAGGTTCCTTTGAAAACATGTCCTGAGTTCTGCATTTCCTACCAAGGGGATGAGCAAGAGGCAGAACACTAGAACTCCTTCATAATGTTTCTTTAAGCTCCAGTGTTAAGAAATATCTGGTTTGAATACTTACTGTGTGGGAAAGGAATGCTGTGGAAGCTATTAGGCAGTCACATGCCATTAAGTTTTGCTGAAGATGAGTGGAAACTAAGGCACAAGGAAGTGGATTGTCTTGCCTGGCATGTTGTCATATGTTTGTGGAAGAACTTTTTGAGAAAAAATGTTCTGATTTATGTTTTTAGTAATAAAATTGTACCTATTTTCACAGAGTTTCATTGTGTGCTCTGACAAGGGCACTTAAATCCCTGATTTTATGATCAGTAAAATAAAATGTGAAAACTCATTATCTACCATAATGGAGTGGTGCATGAAAATTACTTATAGTCTGTTTCTTTTTAAAATATACAGTTTTTACAGTAAATTTTCTACAAGCTGGAATAATAGAAGATTGGTGGGGTAGCTGGCATACCCGATGTAACTTAAAAGCAGTGTACTGTGGAAACAGTATAGCCTTGCTCGCACTAGATTGCATGCAATTTGATGTGTCCTGCTGGACTGAAGATGGCTCCACACTGAGCCACCTCTCATGACCCTGTTGCACCCAGGGCACAGCTTAATTGCAATGGATTAACCTTCTTGTGAATGGTGGAAGTTGTCTTTAGGCCTGCAATCACACAGAGCAGAGAAGGGAAAGGAAAATCCTTTCTTGTAAAAGACGTGAGACATGGCTCTATGGCTCTGACCTGTTCTAGGAAGAGTATGCAAAGATAGAAACTCTTGATAGAGAAACACAGATGTCCTATGAGGCAAGACCTGCCAAAGCAATAGGATAGTGATTGCTGTCATTAGCAGTCTGAGCAGCAATTTCCTAGCCTCTGGTTTTCAGTCACTTGCAACTTTTCCAAAATTCGCAGCTTTTTGACTGAAGCTTCATTCTTCAGCTCTGCCTGAATATGAACACTTTGCTTCTAGTATTTGAGCAAAACCAGTCATTTCTTTGTAAGTTGGAGAAAACTGTGAAGGAAAACATACTCTGTAATAAAAAGAGGGTGTTTTAAATGAGAGAAATTACTGAATTTTGAAAGCTGACATTTCTTACAGAAATTATCCTTACTGCAGGGAATAGGAAGGAGATTGGTTTTAATTTCACCAATTTTAGCACTTAAAAATTGATTTTTGGGAATGTACAATAGATTCCCCTTATTTCTTCCATTCACTTGCAAAGTGCACAAACCAACAAGGCTGGTCTTGGAAGGAACGCAAGAGACCAGCCAGCATGGCTGAGTCCAGACTTGCTGGTCAAACTAAAGGCCAAGAAAGAGATGAACAAGCAGTGGAAGCAGGGACAGTTATCTTGGGAAGAGTATAGCGACGTTGCCCGGTTGTGTAGGGATGGGGTCAGGAAGTCCAAAGCGCAGCTGGAGCTGAACTTGGCAAGAAACAAAGAATAATTAGAGCTTCGACAGGTATGTCAGCCAGAAAAAGAAAGTCAGAGAAAATGTACCCCCCTGATGAGAAAGGCTGGCAAACTGGTAACAACAGACGAGGAGAAGGCTGCGGTACTTAACAAATTTTTGCCTCACTCTTCACTGGCGATCCCTCTTCCCACACCTTTTGAGTGGATGGACTGTAAGGCAGGGACTGGGGGAGCAAAGTCCTCCCACTGTACAAGAAGATAAGATTCATGACCACCTGAGGAACCTGAACATACATAAGTCCATGGGACCAGACGAGATGCATCCCAGAGTCCTGAGGGAATTGGCTGATGTAGTTGTCAAGCCACTCTCCATGACATTTGAAAAGTCACGGCAGTCAGGTGAAGTCCCCGGTGANCAATGACATAAACAGTGGGATCAAGTGCACCCTCAGCAAGTTTGTGGACGACACCAAGCTGACTGGTGCAGTTGACTTGCCTGAGAGACTGGATGCCATCCAGAGGGACCTGGATGAGCTAGAGACATGGGCCCTGTGAACCACATGAGGTTCAACAAGGCCAAGTGCAAGGTCCTGCACCCAAGTTGGGGCAACCCTGGAATCAATACAGGCTGAGGGATGAAGAGATTGAGAGCAACCCTGCAGAGAAGGACTTTGGGGTGTTGGCAGATGAGAAGCTGGACATGAGCTGGCAATGTGTGCTCGCAGCCCAGAAAGCCAACCACATCCTGGGATGCGTCAAAAGGAGCATGGCCAGCAGGTCAAGGGAGGTGATTCTGCCCCTCTACTCCACTCTGGTGAGACCCCACCTGGAGTACTGTGTCCAGGTCTGTAGCCCTCAACACAAGAAGGACATGGACCTGTTGGAACGGATCCAGAGGAGGGCCACGAAAATGATCAGAGGGATGGAACACTTCTGCTATGAGGACAGGCTGAGAGAGTTGGCGTTGTTCAGCCTGGAGAGGAGAAGGCTCCAGGGAGACCTTATAGCAGCCTTCCAATACTTAAAGGGGGCCTACAGGAAAGATGCGGACAGACAATTTAGCAGGGCCTGTTGCAATAGGACAAGGGGCAATGGCTTAAAATAAAAGAGGGTAGATTCAGACCATATATAAGGAAGAAATTTTTTGATGCAGGTAGTGAAACACTGGCATAGGTTGCCCAGAGAGGTGGTAGATGTTTCCCATGTTTCACAGAATGTTTCCCAGAATGTTTCCCATCCCTGGAAACATTCTAGGTCACGTTGGATGGGGCTCTGAGCAACCTGATCTAGGGGAAGATTTCCCTGCTCATTGCAGGGGGGTTGGACTAGATGAACTTTAAAGGTCTCTTCCAACCCAAACTATTCTATGATTCTGTGATGCATGGGTACATGTAAGTACTACAAGTTTTAAGTTTGCCACTAAACTACCAAACCAATAGGATCACAGCTGAAGCAGGAGTTCCTTTGTCCTTGGAGAAACTGGAAGAAACTAGTTTGCTTTGAGAACTCATGCATAGCTAATAAGAGGCTGTCACTCTCCATGGAGAAGAATGGGCAGCTGTTCACATCTTCTCTTGTGTGATCTATGAGATCTTTTTATTTCCTAAATACAAAAATACATGTGATGCCTGAGAGGAAATGGTAACCCAATTCTTGCACTCAAGTGAACAGATAAAGTTGTGTTAGAAATTTAACTCAATCAAGTCCTGTCTTTTGCATCTTCTAAAATCAACCTTTTATGGTCTTGCTGCGTTTTATCTTTTTGTGTATATGTTGTAGAGAACAGATACAGGATTTCAATAAAACTTCTTTTAACCTAGAAAAACTCCACTTCTGTACCTTTGAGTTATATGATGACCGCTGTCTAAATACAGACTAACTTGTTTCTACAGCAATAGTAGTACAAAGAATCTTCTTGAACAATTTTTTTGCCATCTGCTGCTCTTCTAAGGAAAGAAATGAAGATCAAAGGAGCCATACCACAATGGTATGCTTATGGAAGATCCAAATGATTGATGCTGGTCTTAAATTTTAAAGTACTGTTTAGGGGTCCTAGACCCTTGTGTTTGCCTAGGAGATTGTTTGTCAGCCATCTGATGTTGGGTTGCTTCAACACCATACAAATATCCTCCTCAAGAATACGAGAAGAGCCTGTAACTGAGCAACCTATGAGCAGTTCCCTTGGATAGAGATGTGATTCCAAACTCACTCCTATCCCAAGCTGTGTACAAGTGGAGAAGAGGCTTTAGAGAGTCTCCTCCTCTCATTTGAGTGCTCTGCTGTTTGGTCATCATGTTTGACTACAGACCGTTTATTTTGTATCATCATTTCTGTTATTATTTTGGAAACATTTTGATAAGAGCTAAATTTTGAACTGTACTTCCAGCACGAGCTCAGTTTTTATCCTGCTACCAAGTCCAAAACAAATCTGCCTGGTTTTTCACCCTTTTTATTTGGCAAATAAAGACTTGCTGCTATGTTTTTGTTTCTAGTCATGGCACCTGGTTAGTGGCTGTCTGATTTTACCACTTGTGCTACAGTGAAGTAAACTCTTACCAGTTGATAAGAATTTTACTTTTGATCATAGTCTTAGCTGGAGTCTGATCAGGTTAAATTATTATTAGTCTACCTTACAGCCTTCCTGGACATATTACAGAGCCTTGTCCTAGCATAGCATCCATTCGTGTGGGGTATAGTGGGGAGGACATCATTGATTTTACACCATGATGCTTTGATCATCCATCAGAGAACTCTAGTCAAATTGGATTACTCTTAAATATGTACTGACCCATGCTATGCATAATAAAACTTTTTTTCAAATTTATTTTAAGCAGCATTACTAGACTCCTTGAAGAAATAAAGCTATAATAGTACCTGCTTTTTTCTCTGAGGACTCTGAGATTCTCTGGGTTCATTTAAGTTGGGAGATAATTTTACCTTCAGGCTTTGCAGTGCTAGTGGCCTACCACTTCGCTGTCCCTCAAAGCAGCTTTAATAGACCCTTCAAACCCCTGTAGAAGAAAATCAGTCTAACTTGAAACCTGTTCTGTTGAGATATTCTTATTGTACTTTTGTTTCACTGTCTTTGTTGAAATAATCTTTGAGACAATTAGTGTCTTAGCCCAGCATGTGTTTTCCCTCCAACTCAAGAAAGAAGGAAGTATTTCTGAGGATAATAACAGGATCTAAAGTACGTAGTTAGAAAGATTGGTTTTCTTGTGCTTTGTTCCTGTCTCTGAACAGTTTATTCTTGTAGATACTACTTATGCCTTGCAGCATAATTTGAGTGGAACATCAGTTGGTATGTGGTTGGGATTAAAATTCCCATGATCTTTATCTCAAAATATGTTCCAGTATTTTCATCTTTTATACCTGTTTAATCTGTTAAGTTTTGACTAGTTTTGATTGAGCTGATGGAAAATCAGACAGAATATATTTGGATACAACACATGGATTTGGATACAGTGTGCCTAGATAGCTTTTCCAAAATTCAACTATGTGACTCTTGACAAGGTTTAATCAGTGACATCCAGAAATTACTTTTGAAAATTGTAGCTGTGTAGCCTTAGCACTTCTCTCCATGTTGGTCCATTCTGTCCATTTGCCAGCGTAAGAGGCACAGAAGCTCTATATTTGCAAGTGTACCAAGATGTATGAATCAGCTGGGTAACATATCTCTAAAAAGGTCATGGCTAATAACAAAGAAAATGTACCTTTTACAGAACAGCTACATGAGGAGTGAAAATGTCCTAATTAAAACACTGTTTCTATTATCCACTTCATAATTTAGGACTGATTACATACCCAGTTGTTTTTTATGAGTGGACTGTCACCAAAAAGTTTATTTTTACAGACTTTTCAGGGGCTGTACTTTAGGTGAGCTTCCATGCCTAGTTCCAAATTACTGTGGCTTGATCTGTTGGTCAGTGGATCAAGCCTGGAATATTTCACAGCCTGTCACAGAAAATCTTGACCATTTGCCTGTAGTCTGCAGAAGTTTCAGGTACAGGAGCTGAGCACAGCATGCAGGATCCACATCAGAGCATGCTTTGTGACTCACGGTGTCTTGTGAGCTCTGAGTCTCCACGGTTTTCCAGGGGGGCTATAAAAAGCCTTAAAAAAGCAAAGGGAGTCTGCAGCCCCAGTCATTCTTCTTCCTTGCCTGGCAGTGTATCAGTGATGGTGTGGTTTGGCGTGTCTAGGGCAGTAGCATGCATAACCTTCTTCAATGCTTCACCTTGATATTCTGACCCAGTCCTCATAAAAGACAATATGACAAGAGCTGATGCTTTATCATGGTGCCTCTCAAGGTAATATCTTTGCTCTGTTCTCAGCTCTCCCCGCCTACAGCTGACTTTGCACCACTTTAGTCTATAGTTAGAGAATCTGTGTTCACTCTTGGAGTGAATTATGTAACTGGTAGCAGCATTGCCTTCCCTGGAGGATATTAAACATTTTACAGCACTTGTAGGAAAGACTAAGTACCAACCCCGTTGCTGAGACCAAGGCTGCTCCTTAAAAGAAATATTTGCTAATATCGAGTGCTCTGCATGCTCAGCTGCCAGCCTGGGCAGGGCACCTTTTCAGCAGGCAGGTGGTGATGTGAGGTCAGGGGCAGGAGAGAGGGGGACAGTTTGTGAGCTGTCTCACATCTGCGTGTGTGCATATATATGTGCATCTGTATAAATTAATAGATGAAAGTTGTCTCATTCCACATTTGAGTTTAAATGCATGGTCTTTATTTGCACTGTTACTTCAGTCACAACCTGTGTGGAGGGTGAAAGGCTGAGAAGTCCTCACCACCATTTGTAATTGCTGCATAACTGCACCATTGCCATGATCTAGTGCTTATTTCAGATTACCTCAAATATTTTTGTATTGCAGAGTGACACCTCAACATGGTTTTCATCTTTGTCTCCAGTCTTTGACTCCATATTATTTTGTCAGCATTAAAACCCTGGAACACACTGCTGGGTTTGGTTTTGAAGTCTTTTGTGTTTTTGTGTGAACAGCTGAGCCTGTCTTTTTACTATGTAACTGCCAACATCACATCCCCAAGGGAGGCTGGTGAAACATCGAGTGATAGCATGGTGTTTATTTTAGCTGATATTGTTGTCGTGAAAGAATACTGTTAGTCACTTGCTTCGCTAAAATGTTGGTGAGGGAGGTATTAGAAAATGTATGAAGAAGTTGGAAGTTTTCCCTGAGTTTTTGTGAGAATTCTGAAAAGGAGAGCATCTGCTGCCTTGGTCGAGGGGCAGGTAGAGCAGACATCCTCTGTCTAGCACGGTCCTCATGTGCTACCTAGGTGGGGGTGGAGGTCCTGCCTATTCATAACCCACCTTGTCTCTTTCATCCGTGGTCAAAGTAATTAATGGGAGAAAATAAACCAAAACAAGCTAAAACATGACCACAAGCACAGAAATCCCTCTCTGTGCAACGTCTTGTGATAAGTTTGAAAAAGTACGGCTGATTTTAGCAAAGGAAAGGTATCTGGGGAGAGAGTATGTTTTGATGCAAATTTCTGCAGGAAACTCTGGATGGTGTTTTGCATTCATTTTTAAATGTAAATATCTGTAATGGGTACGCCGGATGGTTTTGTTTTATTTACAGAGAATTTCTTCCTTGGAACAAAAATACACCTGAAACCTTGACACAGAATTTTTTTTTCCAGTAATTACAAAGCAGGCTCCTTGTTTCCAAGGGCTCTTGACCCAACCAGATTAGCAAATTAATATTCTAGCATTCTCAGAGTGATCTTTTCCTGAGAAATTAACCCATCCTGATGAATCATCCATGCCCACATTTGACAGATGTCAGTAACAGGCAAGAACGTCACCACTCCGATGATGAAAAGCTGATCAACTACTGAGTGCACTCACCAATCTGTAAAAGGAACAGCCTTCTGTTTGAGGGATGTAATTTCTTCTTCTTCTGGCTGCCTCGGAGTTGTGGTGATTTTCCTTTAAAACAGGTGGGGGAAGGGGGAAAGAAGCCTAAGAATGTAAGTACTTTTTTTTTTTTTTTTAACACTTTCACCAATGAGCCAAAAAGAAATATTTATTGAGAAGTAATACAGAGTGCAACGAGGGTATTGATTTTACCTGTGATGCTGAATGTACCATTAAGTGGAGCTGGGTGGTTGAGAAGGATGGTGCTGCCTCTCGAGCCTTCTGAGAATACCAGTTGCCTGATCTGCCACTGATCCATAGCCTGTCATCCTGCTGCTGCATGTGGCCCTCTCCTATGGATACCAGTACCTTTCTCTCCCTCTTCCCCCCTCACACACCCTCTCCTCTGTTTCAGCTCTGGCCTCTGTCAGTAAGAAGAGAGCTAATCTAAAACCAATGTAGGGAACAGTGCGAACAACCACCATGAGAGTCACTTAAACAAATGGATTTGTGAAACTCGATTGTTCTAAGCCTGTCCAAGCCAGGACTACAATTTGAATTAAACATAAGGTGACTCCTTTCATTGAATCAATAAGTGCAAATAACATAGCTTGCAACCATGTTTTATTTCCCAGACAAAAATGGTTCTTAACAGCTTTCTGAAGGCTATGCTTCAGCCACCTGCTGCTAAAGTTGTTTGCTTTTTCCTAGAAAATTTGGTCTTCTACAACATTAAAACAGACAAGTATGCAGTCAGCATCCTTGTGCCTACTTGGGGCTAGAAATTTTGTGGATGTTTGAGAGCCATATTTTTTAATGAACATTATAACTTTCTACAAACTTCCTTTTAGCAAATCTAAATGACAGGGACTGAGGGTGGAGAGATGGAACTGTGGGAATTTTTCTCTTATCCTCGCTCAACTTCAGCTGGGTTTTGGAGACAAAGGCAATCCTTCCTGTTACTGAGAAATGTCAGTTTGCTGCTTTGCCACGGACCTCTTTGCTTTTCTAATGCTAGTTTTCAGTCCCAAGTCCTGTTCTCTTGCTATTCTTCTCTGGTATTTGGGTTGCTGCAGGGACCTTAAAGCATGTATTTTGCAGTACTTGTTTCCATTTTGCAAATACACTAAAGCACACTATAATACTAGTTGATTTTTGCAGCTGGCATATAAATGTACTGTAGTCCCAATAGGAGAGTGATTGAAATGCAGACACTGAGAACAGCTGTTTTCAGAGGAATCCTGTTTCCCCATTGGTTTGTTCTGAGCACAGAGGAGTTCCCTAGGAAAATAGATAGCCTCTGCTTTTACTTTTCTTTAGGCTGTTCTCCTTCTTAGAGGTATAAATGTTGGACAAAGGTTCCATATTTGCTATTTCCACAATGTTCCTCCAGCAAAGCTAACTACAGTGAAAATTTTCTCCTCTAGGAGCTTTTCTCTTTTCTGCTATTGATTTTATCCTCTCCAGGCCACCAAGTAGAGTGTTACTTCATGTCCTGCCCTTGGTGTTCTACATCAGCAAAATTGTTAGGTACCAACAGTGAGAGTGATAATCTCCAATATTAGGTACCATTAGAATTTTATGGGATTTACTTTTTGTTCCAATGCTCCCATACATTACAGATCACTACCATTTTTCAGTCTATTTCTCTGCACACTTAATCATTAATTAAGTAATTAGCAGGTAAATGAAGGAGGAGCGGAATTTCATATCCTTTATTTTGAAATGAGCTTTCTAAGTCTAACATGCAGGATGAGGAGGGGAAAACCTTAATTCACATGAATCAGCAAACTCTTTGGGTGCTAATTTACCAGATGAGGATCTTGGGTGCCATATAGTTTCTGATTTTTAACTTTGTGTCTTAGCGACAGCACTGCAGCTATGCATTAAAGCTGTTGTACGGACAGCAGGCAAACTGCATATATTAACATGTTGTTGTTGTTAAATCTAAACCAATTTTTTTCTGTAGAAGTGCTTAAGGGGAAAGAAAACATCCAAAACCTAGTCCAAATTGAGTCTTTATGACACAACAAAAATAAAAAGTAAAAGCCAGACAAACTGAACATGTTTTTTATTGTTATTAAAAAGAATATGTGTCTGCACTGACAGCTTGTAAACGAAGATTCAACTTGATCTGATTTCAAATGGCAAAAATGTTTTACTATCCTCAAAACAACCCATGGAAATCGTGATGTTTTGTTAAATGATTCAATACTCAGGGGCTTGATTTGTCTTCTTAGTAAAAGGAGATGGTGCCTGAGAAGAAAATTTTGTATTTTCATGTGGTTACCCCTTGAATTAACTATTGAAAACAAAAGAAAACAAGCTGTATCTCAGCAGCCATGCAGAGACACATGCTCAGGTGATCTATCCATATTTTGCCCCTCATTCTCTCCACTGTTTGCTCCTTTTGAACCTGATAGCCGTTACCTCAACCTTCCCCCCCACATCCCTATTTGCTCTTCTCTCCCCATCTCCCTTTCTCTACAACCTTTGATGTGGTTAACTGAGGATTTACTTGGGTATTTTGGAAGAGGTGAAGTTTATCAGAGGTTCAACTGTTTTCTTTTTAAACATCAACCTTTTCACAAACCTCCCTTCCACCCTAGCTACTAGTGATTTAATCAACAATAAGGGCAATAAAACTCCTCTTTATTTACACTAGACTGAGTATAATGAGACAGACTTTGGCAGGTGCAACTTTATAGATAATTTGTAAGAGCCCAATGGACATTTATTACTCCCTTACCATTAATTATTACGTGTTTAAAAAATATGTTAATAGAGGTGCATACACGTATACATGTGATTGCAAAACTAAATGAACAAGACATAAAACAAAACTGACAGAATGATTCAATAGGGAAAGAATGAGCAAAGGAAAGAGGACTGATTATTTATACATAAAAAAATGCATCAATATGATATTTGGGTTGCCCTGGCAGTGGAGTGAGACAGGAGCTGCTATTACTTCTCAGCAAACGATACCAGGCATCTCTGCTGGTTCCCAAGCCTACAACTCTGTATACAGAGATTAGACAGGAGGCACTTAAGTAACAACTAGCACCAAGTGAGTGAATAACTGTAGAGTATAACCAAGTGCTTAATTTTTGACAGAAAAACAACCTCTCCTTAAACAGCATGTCTGTCATTCCACAGATGTAAACACTATATTGCATAAATACTACACTTTTGCTCCCTAAATGATGTTTTGCAAGTATTCTTTAGCAGCCCCTAAACCAAATTGTTTATAAATGTGGCAGTGGAAAAGCTGCATCCATTAACTTTATCTGAAAAATAAAAAGAACCCTGCTGTTAGTTACAGAAGTAAAAAATAGCTGACAGTCATTTCTTGGCTCTTGGTGGTCTTAGTGAGCTATTCGCTGTGATAGAGGGGACTATGCAACCACAAAACTGCTGGAATTTAAAAATAACTCTGTAAATAGGTAGTATAAAATTACCAGTGTTCAATCAAATGAACATGGATGCGTTTAGCTACAGCTAACATGTAACATTGATTCACTGCGAGAACACCTGCGGGCGAAATTCAGAATCCTATGTGCAAAATCTAGATGCTCACTCAACAGCAAGCCAGTTCATTGCCTTTGTGCTTGTTCCCTCAAGAAATGTCAATGTCTTTTAGCTAGGTCCAGGTGTAATAGATGTCACAAACTTAAATGTAAAACTGTTGGGTGAAAGTTACATTTTCAATGTGATGCTGGCCCAGTCTTAATGCACATATGGAAATGAACTCATAGAAACTACAGTATTTTAATCTGTAATTTGTTTGTAGTGGGCTCTTTCCTTCTCTTTGTCCTCCTCCTCTAAGAATTTTTTCTTTGATTTCAACAGAAGCAGGCTCAGGCCCAGCTTTTGATGCATTTCTAACTGCATTGCTTGGAGAATTTGCGGCTCTATTTCAACTCAATTCTTAAGTTTCACCCCGTGCTTCAAGCTTTGGCTTATATTCTTCCACGCATGCGAATCTACCACACTCAGGTGGGGACAGGAAGGAGAGGAAGGACAGAGTAACTGTAAAGTTGAAATGGCAAGAAAGTGCAAACTGTAGTACTGCAGAAAGTAAGAACAGAGTCAAAACCAATACCAAATATATGAACCCACAGAACTGAAATTCAGATTGGGAGCCAAATGGTTCATCTGTATTTGTTGCGGTGGAGGGATAGAAGGAAGTACTATGCCATGAATCACATATTATATGATTTTATATTTATAAATATATCAAAGATGTAAAATACTACGTAAGAAATTCTTACCCTTTAAGGAAGTTTGAAGCTGAACTTGAACACAACATTTGGTAGATAAACATAATCTTCCTTAGAACACAGGTCATGTTAACCAAAAGTTAATTTTGCTCTGACTTTTAGTATTTTACTGGCTTTGAAGCTATGAAGGATGTGTGGTGGAGATAAGAGAGATTAAGATCTCTTATATCTAATTTAGAGTTAGAATTGTTTGATATTTTTTGTGTAAAACTTTTGCTTCATTATTGCTTCAAAAGTTCCACGGATAAAAAAGCAATCCTTCTAAAATAGAGTACACAGCCCAAAGTGACAAACGTTTGGGTCTGATTTAAAAATTGTTTCTGCTTTGCACTCCTAAGTCACACTTTCAACAACAAAGCAAAGGATGGCTGTCTTGAGCTGCTTTTATTGGAGATAGCGGTATAGATTTAACTTGCCTCATGGTGGGGAGAATAGTGTGTGTGAAAGACAGTTCCTTTTTGGGGTTCTGGTGGCAAATGCCAAGGTAATGGGCTGCCTGATCTTTAACAATAACAGATAACCTGCTTTCATGCTGTACAATTGTGTGAATTCAGCGAGATGAGTGTCCTGTGTTTGTGCTCAAAACTGTGTTCAGAGTTTGTTGTTCAAAGGAAGAGTTAAGACAAAACTAGGACAAACAGAACAGCTCTTCACTGGAACATCTGTGGGCTATATGACCAAAAGACATTTTCTGGGAGATACAAGACAGAAAACCAGATCTTCAGCATGAACAAGAGATTTTGTTTTTTAAACTGTTGCATGATGAAGGGTTTCTAACATAAAAGTTCAGAACAATCGGGGATCGGGAAGGCTGCTACAAAAACTGTTGCATTCCCAACCACTTCCATCACCAATACCATGAGCAGAAGGAGAAAGGGATACAAGGCAGAATGACCTTAATTCTGAACTGATCTTGTCTGGAAAAGGTAAAGAACTTGTCAGGAATTCTCCCTTTGTCTTTTTTCTTTTGAATGTTCTTTCAGGTTGTTTGGTTTTGCCCAAAAAATAAATTAGAGATGTGAACTGTTTCCTTCATGTCATCCAGCTGGATACATCTCTGTGGTTCAGTGGAGGCAGTTGTTGGTTGTGTCTCCTCTGACCTTAAGTTAAATAGATTCCAGAACTGCACTGGCTTGCACTCTGCCAGTTTAGAGCACAGACGGCACTCGTGTGTGACTCCCTGTGCTGCTCACAGTGGACGTGCCCTCCAATCTGAATGATACTTCAGATGTCAAACACAAGAAACAAATTGCTGCTCATCAGAGCATGTAGGAATAGCGAGTAGGCACCATCCCAAAAGCATGTAAATCCTGGAGAGGCACTTAACGCCATATGGCAGAACTCCAGTTGTGTGGGATCCTTTTATGTAAGGGAGCAAGACAAAATTACAAATTTCTTCTCCCTGATGTTTGGTTTTCCCTGCTTTTCTGGCATGTGTCCTTTTTGTTCTCCTCAGCCCCCTCTTTCTGAAGAGAGCAAAAAACTCAGTGCTGTTTCACTGTTGTTTTTTGGCTTTCCAGGAGCCCTTCTTGACTCGGTTGTATAGACAAGCCGGTCAAGGAGCAAAAATGCCACCACATGGGTTTAATGACTGACAGAGAAACTTCAGTAATGAACCCCAAATGCTCAGGTACATGCGCTGATAAAAAACTGCCTGGCTGAAATGTGTTTTCACCAAGCATCTGTAGGGCAAGATTTGAATGGCAGATCAGTTCGTACATATCACATCATCTTCCTGTGGGCTATCCACAGTCAGGAGAAGGGGCTAAATTCAAGGAATAGTCTGCAGTAAATTATTTGCTTTTCTGTAGACGCTTTTCTTCTCCATCCACTTTCCCCCAGGTTTCTGCTCATCACTTCTGGGCAGGCTGTTTTCCCAGAGGACTTTGTCAGTTGCCATAGGCTGCTGTTGAGGAATAAAGTTCAGTCACAGTCTCCAGTGTAAAGTAGAAAGGCAAGCCATTAATTAAAAAAAGACGCAGCCTAATACTTACAGCCCTGTGAACAGACCCTGGGCAGTGTAGAGCTGATTCTTCTGGTTCATTTCTCCTTCATACTTGGGCATTTATGCTGAGTCAGGTACAGGAAACTATGCCTAGAGCAACACTCTTCAACTGCTTTTTTTTTTTTTTATGTCCTGAACACCTGTCCCCATCACTTCCATTGCATTTAAACAGTACAAATCTCATAATAGCATTTCTGTCTCTTTTTCTGAAGATATGGATTCAAATCTATCAATATTTAACAACAGCTCCTTAGTGGGAGATGATAATTGCTAAATAGATGTTCCCTTAGGGTATTTAGTGGCTTTAAAGTAATAAATTTAATTCTGTTTCTGCTTGCTTTTTAAGTAACAGCTTTCAGGCATTAAATTAGCAGGACATGCTCTGACCCAAAATAGCTATCCTCATTGTCCAGATAACAAGAAAGTGGCCAACAGTTTATATTTCAAATGAAAGGAACAGAGTCATGGACAACTTAGGAACAACTTGTTCATTGGGAAATTCTCACCTAACACTTGACATTCTAGTGGTTAGGTTTTGTCCTGTGGTATACATGCTTGTCTCTCCTCATTAGAGATGCTAATACAATTGCAAAAGGATCTCTTTATCCATAGAATCACGTACAGCTTAAAAAAAGTCCCAACCAGCTCTTTGCCTCAATGATTTTTTTGCAGCAATGAGTTCTCCATTTAAGAGATCAAACTAGAATCATAGAATCAAAGAATCATTTTGGTTGGAAGAGACCTTAAGAGGATCAAGTCCAATTGTTAACGTAGCTCTGCCAAGTCCACCAGTAAACCTTGTCCCTTGGTGACTCAACTACTTCCCTGGACAGCCTGCTTCAATGCTTGACAACCCTTTCAGTGAAGAAATTTTTCCTGATATCAAATCTAAACTTCCCCTGGTGCAACTTGAAGGCCGTTTCCTCTTCTCCTATTGCTTGTTACTTGGGAGAAGAAACCAACCCCCCACCTCTCTACAACCTTCTTTCAGGTGGTTGTAGAGAGTGATAAGGTCTCCCCCCAGTCTCCTTTTCTCCAGGCTAAACAACCCCAGTTCCCTCGGTTTTGCTGCCAGGTTCTTTTGTCTAAGAAAAGAAGGTTTACCTGATTTAATTTCTGTAAGCCATTAGTCACCACATATTACTTTGTTACCTTTGTTCTTTTTAAATATGCCATCTTTGCTCTTGTCCTGCAAACATTTTTCGGAGCCTTTGGTACCCATGTCCCCACTTCTGACGTACTTTTTCTCAAGAATTTGCTTGACGTAGTGAGTCACCACTGTGCACTGAGCAGTGGGTTTTCTGTTTATCATTCACTTAAAGTGGTGTTTGGATCATGTTCCAGAATCACCACCATTCATTTAGAAGTCAACAACGTACACAAGTAGGTCAAATACTTTGTCACAATTTGTGTTACCTTGCATTTTATGTGTTGTTGTGCTCTCGGTTCACCCAGCTTTATTGCATCCCACTGGAGTCCCATACAGTCTCTCTAGTCTTAATTATCCTGTATAACTTTGTGGCATCTGCAGTTTTTTGACAACTTGCAACTCATTTTTAGATCTCTCATGGATAACATGAACAAACTGACCTCACTGTGGGGCTTTGGGGCAGCCACTGACAACTTTTGACATATTTTAATTTGACTGTTATTCCTCCTCTTTAATTTCTGTCTCACAGCCAGTTTCTATGCTTTGGTTTTGTGTTTCCCACTGTACCTGTAAGCCATAGAGAGGTATTAATTCCTTTAATGCCTCCCTGTCTGGCAGCTAATTTTCTCTTGTCATATTAGCTATGGATACGAGGCCACCCGCAGCTGCTCCTGACTGCTGCAAGGCAGTAGGCTTGGCCTCTTTCCCAAGGCAAATTCTTCCCCCAGATTCCTAGGTCCCTCTAGAAAGATCATGAGCTACACAGAGTCATATAAAACAATAACAAGAAGCTGCCCTTCCCAGTAAGAGAGGAAGGCTTCCCTCCAGAGCATCCCCAAATCCACTGAACAAAGTGGTGTTATCTGAGGAAGTTTCATCACTTAAGGGAGTGCAGTAACATTGCAGTAATATCACCATACAAATAGAAATGTCTCACAGATCCAAACTCTCTCTAAATAAGGGCCATTCATAATTCATTGCTGGCTGGTCTAACAGTAGTGGTCACTATGATGAAGCAGTTTGGGGAAAACTGGAATCATAGGAAGCTGTAGCGACTTGATAAATATTAACAAGCTAGTATCACACAGGGCATAAATCATCGTACACACTTTTATCAGCTCTGAAACACTGCTCGTGCCTGCCCTTGGATTTAGCAGCACAGGTGGCTGCGCGGGTCCTAAAGTTTCCTTCTAATTCAGGCTGGCAAGGGTGATGGAAAACACTCACCAGAGGGCAGAGTCTGGTTCTTGAACTGTAGTTATTACTTAGCATATACTTAATTAATACTTAGTGTTCCTTGAATGATAATGAGTTTTTAACACTTACAAGCACCCACTGCTCAGGAGCATTCTGGATCAAGGTTGTGCTGTCTTACAGCCAGAGGATTCTTCTTAGTAGAAGCAATTTTTGACTGGTTTTGCTTTCACACTCCATCTCTAGCACAACACTGAGGCTGAAAACAGTGCAGAAGAAAAGATCTCCAAGACCTCTAACTGGAAATATTGCTTCCTTTCCTTCACGCTTCCCCACTGGAATTAAAAGTATAAAAAAAAAATGACATTCATTTCTACTGATGTAAGTATTTGCAAATCCATATATTTGTGAAATTTCAATTTTAGGCCTAAATTGACCTGACATGTCTTTTTGAGGAGCTTGCCCAAGGCCACACAGTGGCTCTGTGTCAGCCAGGATTAGACCTTAGGAATTGTTGCCTTTCAGTCCACTAGACCAAGCTGCCTCTCATGCTGCCATTGGAGCTCTTCAGGCCAGATCAGTCTGATCGGTTTCTACATGGGGTTGATCTTTAAAAATATGTGTATCCTAACTGCCTGAGAAACCAAAATAATACTTTTCTGCACCAACAGAGGGCGTAACCTTTTTTTCTCTTTTTTATTTTTTTCTTTTTTTGTGTGATGGCATTAAATCATACCTGTGCCATACACTTTACAAAAAAAACCAAAAACAAAAAACAAAAACAAAAAACAAAAACAAAAAACAAAAAACTGAGGCACTTAAAGCTCCAGGGCTACTGGTCCACCGTGTGTACTCATCACTTCATCTTTACACTTGGACAGGATTTCCCTTTGCCATTTGCCTAGCTCCAGAAGTGACGTGGGTAACATTCACAGTGGCAAGAAATACCTCAGGATAAAAGATTTTGAACTCACTTAAAGCTTCAACATTGTTTCTTAATTATCATTTCAAGCATCCCTGGACCACAAAACTTACTATCCAGAGATGATATTCAGTCTTTTCTCCATGTCTCAAGGGCTGTGCAAACCAGATGGTGTTTGTGTTCCTGCCTATATGAGTATGCTATTGAGTATGCTATAGACCACCCGAC
>VWZL01005075.1:0-14228 GCA_013396915.1 Stercorarius parasiticus
ACTACATGCCCTCGCAAACAGGACTTACTGCAAGTGTTATCCCACAAATG
The DNA here is from genome assembly GCA_013396915.1 of Stercorarius parasiticus. NCBI lineage: Eukaryota > Metazoa > Chordata > Aves > Charadriiformes > Stercorariidae > Stercorarius > Stercorarius parasiticus. The sequence goes on from VWZL01005075.1 coordinate 51, forward strand.
TCTCGTGGCCGCTGGGGACAGAGAATAAGAGTCAGAGGTGAGACTTGGCAGCACTTCCACCTGTCTATAGCAGGGAGCAGGGCTCTTTCATGCTGAGCCAGCCAGCCTCCCAGGTCAGCTTTGAGTCCAGCAAAGGAAAAAGATGGCTTGATTTCACCTAAGGCTTTTTCCTGAGATACAGGCTTGCAGAAGGTAAGGTTGGAAAGAGCAAAAACATTGTATCTGGGGAGAGGTGACTGGGAAACTGTTGTCCCAGTGCACTCAACTACTATATTTTTTATCATGGCAAATTTCGCATTTAGTTCAGTGAGAACAGACTTTGGCCAAAACCAAGCAAAGGCCTATTTCTCGGGTTGCGTTGCTATGTGCAGGATGAAGAGCCTCACCAGGCACATCTCATATGATACTGGCATTAGAAAGGTGCTCCTAGGGCAGCATTTCTCCCATGGAGTTTCCTAATTGAGCAGTGGTCCCTAAGATTTTCTGGCTCTTGGCTATACCATACCCAGGAAGCCGTGGACCAAGTAAACAGGCTGAAGCTCTTTGATCTTAAACATCTTTTCCAACCTAAATGATTCTATTCTATGAAACAATTTGGCTACTGCAGATCACCCTGCAGGGTGCAGCAATGAGACAAACTCAGGTCAGATGGTCACAGCAGGCAACTGGGACCCACGAGTTCTTGCATTGGCACATTGTCCTCAAACACTGGCATAAAAGAGTTGACGTTTCTGTACTTCCCTCAACAGGAGCGTAGTTAGCATCACGTGAAATAACAGACAGCACGTTACCTGAGAAATGCTTTCAAGTTGTGAAAACGTCAAGTATCACAGCACAGTAGAACAAGATCCCCAGTCTGTTTGGATTGATAGATATGAAAATCAGGGCTCCTGCCGTCTCACATTTTCAGGGTAATTGCTAAAAGAGAAAATGATCTATTTGTCAAGTCAACTCATTAAACAAATTGAGACTTTGAACTACTTGATTTGGGTGCAAATTTAATCAGGGAGTGAAGGGGTGAATTGACACAGAACACACTTTGTATCTTCTGCCCTCGGGCCATTTTAGATACTCCAATAACACAATATTCCTATTGTTATTTTATAAGCTAGCTGAAAATCGGCATTGCTCTGTGTGCTGCTTTTCCACAGCGAAGAGAGGAAGTGCTTATTCATACACCTGTAGTTAAGATGCATTTTAAGAAATAAACAGAGACTGTAAAGAGACTCTCACCTGTACTAATTCCTGCGGTAGGAGGACAGGGAGTGTGGTGCAGACACGCCGATACGATCACTTTGGGGATCAGTACCCATTTGCTGTTCAGGACTTTGACATAAGCAGACAGAAGCGTGAAGCACCGAGACCTCTCTAGCTCCTTCCCATCTCACTGCTGGCCTGGTTCATGCTCCTGCCCTGCATAAAGCGGTCCTGGCTCCTAAAGTGCCAAACTTCTGTCAGGCCTCTCGAGTTGAAGCTTGAGCTTTTCCAAGGATTCATTTCAGTATGTGAACAAAATCATTCCAATTAGGCAGCCAGTAAATAAATCTTGTATCCTGTCATTGCAGGTTTTTCTGCCGTGTTGCAGAGTGCCTAGACATTTTGTCAAAGCACTCGCAGTGCCCTGCTTGTTTCTTTTCGAGAGTTAAAACTTTTGTGTAAGCACAGAGTGTTTGTTCAAGGCATACTTCTGTGCCAAGCAGAATCTGTGCTGTATTTACAAAGTAAAAGCCAATACAAAGAGCGCTCACTGTAATGAACAGTGTTTGGAGCGAAAAGTCTAACGAGTATAGATGCTATCAAAGCTGTTCCGTTGCTCAGAAGTGAATGTTAATGCCAATTACTCATGTTTCTTGATTAAACTCTCTCCGAACGTTAAGTACTGCAGAAAAAAAAATCCTCCATCACAAAATATGCACATTGCAGTTGAGTCAGAAGCTGGTACCAAGAATCTAGGGACAAAGTGTACTTTGTGTTGTGGTCCCTCAATGATTACTACCATGAAAGTGCCTTGGATGTGATTTGTAAAAGGTATCTGTGTTGAGTATTCCGCTGGATCTCAGTCAAGTAAGTGGGCATCAGACTAAGAGTACTTCCAGGGCAAGGGAAGTACTTGCATGAGTAAATCACTGAATAAGGACATTTTACATGGAGAAAGAGGAGGTTCCACTAAAGATGTGTCAGTTCTCAATACGTACAGCTGGGCATCATATAAACCCTGAGAGCCAGCTGGCGATCCCTCACAGCTGGAGTTGGGGCCACAGTTTGACTGGATCCATGTCCACTACTTTATGTGATAAACAGTTCTGGGGTTCATCGGCAACACTTTTTTCTATCAATATTCCAATATGATACAAAAGGGGCAGGTACTTCTCTATGTATCTGTATGTCTGAGCTCTGGAATTAGGGGCAATGCAACAGCCAGGAAAAAAAATCAACATCAGGTTTCTCTTACAAGGTGAAAAGTTTTATTGTCAAATCTATAGGAATGAGTGTTTGGCTTTTATTCATCAAATCAGAGTTTATGAGCAGAAGGGACACTTAAATAGTGTATTCCCAGCCACCTTCTCTGTCTCAGGCCATTCCACTTCATACAGCTAATGCTGCCTTGAGCCAAATGTTTCCTAGAGCTGCGACACGATGACACCCTAAACCAGCCCTGGCATGCCGAGCCACACAGTGGATGCAGTACGGGGAAGAGACAACAACAACTAGGAAGAGACAATAACAGGGAAGTTTAGAGTTGTAATAAAACTGAAGGTGGCTGGGGAAGAGCTGCTCTTCCTTTCCATCCCTGGTTTCAGACTGAGCTGAAATCTTCCGTCCAAAGCCTTGAGGGCCACATGAGCATCCAGGACACGCTGAACCTGCCTTTCAGCCAGCACCTCATCAAAGCATTGCTTGTCAGAAGAGTTCACAGCTAAATAGATGTATCATATAAAAGCTGGGGGGAGAGGAGCAGCAGGAACGGGAAAGTGTCTCATCCAGGGACAGGCAGGAAGCCATTAGCAGAGCTGGAAAAGGCCACGAATGTCCCGATTCCAAAGACTGCATTTTAAATATTTAACTACCCAATGTTTATCCCATTTGTTATTGATAGATCACAGTACCTGGCATAAATAATGCTTTACACTTTGAAAATATCACTTCATAAATCTTCATGACAGGCGTGTGCAGTGGATGGGTAACCAGCGTTATCCCCACGTCACCAAACTGGGACGCTCAGGCTCACGGTGGGTAGAGACAAAACTGCCGAAAGATGAGCCTCCAGTGACCGGGTTGGTGAGAGCCCGAAGGCCAACACGTGCCCGCAGAAATCTCTCCATGAACCTCGTGAATAGCAGAACACAGCGATTTAAATCAAAAGCTTCGCCTGCTGGAGGGTAATTTGCAAGAAGCGGTGCCTCCAGCTGAGCAGACAATTCACTGGGAACAGTTTAGCTGAACGACCTCCAACAGGGGGAGGTGACCAGCGAGGCAGCTGGGCTGGGCCACGGCTGGGGAGCAAAGTTCCAGTGCACCAGGGACGCCTGGACGCTGTCACAGCCCATGCCGAGCCTACGATCAGCGCAATTGCGACCAACAGCACTACAATTCCCACACAAATTTGAGTTAGCAGGAGAAAAAGAAAGAGATTGGAAGTAATGGGGGACATATGAATCACATCTGCAAGTCTCTGTGTAATTTAGTTTTGAAATTTAGGACTTAAACTAATGTATTTCTTGGCCAAAAGTTATTCTAGCTTCTCTAGGCAGGTAGTAATAGAAAGAAATGTGATCTTTTTGATTAAGCCAGAACATTTACTGCCGCTGGGAAGTGCTGCACATAATGTACCGTGGGGACATGGTGCTTTCTGCAATTTCTGCTACAACTGCAATATCTTACAGTAAACCTTCAAAAGTACAGTATAGAGGAAGTCTCAAATCATCCTCATTAACTGCATTTATACAACGAATCACCTATCTGTTAAGGTGTTAGAGGTGCTTCCAGTAAAATAAATTAAGATTAAGTCCTGATTCTGCTTCCAAACACCCAATATAAATCTAGACAACTTGCCCTACTTCTGTAGCATTATTCCAGATTTAAATCTATTCAACAAGGCTCTTAAATTTATATCTTACTTGGGCACTTGAGTGTTTCTACCAATGTCATCGGGGCTGCTCTCAACAAGCTTTAAATTCTCCAGTATCTCCGAGAATTTAAGCATGTGCCAGGGACTAAAAACTGACCTCCAAGGCCAAAACTAACAGCCTGGAAGAAATCTGAAAGCTAATACAAAACCATTAGTGAAAAACAAAAGGCACAAGAGCTTCAGGAGAAAAAAAAAAAAGAGAACTTACAATGTTTAGAAAAACAGTCAAATCCAGGGAGGAAAAAGGAAAGCTGAAGTCTGTGAACATGCACCTTCATTTCAAACACGCCAGTATTCAGTGCTGCCTCAGGATCCCATTGTACTGATGCTGCACAGAGAGAGGCTGAGTCTCCGCTCCCCAAAAGCTTACATCTGAGATTTTCCCACTTAAGATTTCCACTTACCTGTAGCTACTTAAAAACCTTACAAATTCCACCATTATCTGCAATCTGCTATTAGGAAAAGTAATGTGCAGGAAAGAGAAATAACTTACCTAAGGTCTTATTACACACTCAAACACTAGGAAAAGAGACCTGGTTATCCATCTATTCTACTGCCATAAACAGGGGGAAATCCAGATATGTGTGGCAATAAGCTTTTGGGGTTTTTCTTGCCATTCAGGCTCATGAAGAAAATGGAAATTTCCTGTTCCTGTCACCCTGAAATGGCTCCGAGGTCACAAGTGCCCAGCTGGAAGATAGTAAATACCACAGCCTCATCTTCTTAATGCGCACAAGAAAGAGAGAAACTCAGCCTCGCCTTATAAGTTTTCTTCGGGATCATCTTTATGGTCCAAGTAACTCCCAGCTCAGCCAACGCAGGATGCTTAAGTGATACTGTAATAAGAACAATAAATCTTTAATTGGGATCAATCAGCACAAACGGTGCTGTAAAAAGCCGCTTCAGAGATCTGTGCAAGCACAGGGGGAGGATCTGCCCGGCTGTGGGCATGTCGGGTTGCCCAGAGAGGGCACATGGATACTTGCCTTGCTGTCTTCAGGCAGGCCTTTGCCCACCTTCTCCCATGCCCCACTTCAGACCGCGTACCTGATGTACCCGTTGATTTCTTCCCTGAATAACCATCCCCCTAATTAAGCTGAATGCTGCTTAATTCAGCCAGCTTGTAAACACCGCATTCATAATTCAGAGTTCTACGTATCTGAGGGAACTGAAGGGAAACAAAAACAAAGCTCCTCACAGAATTTAACACCCACCCCGCTGGTCTGCAGAGACTCAGCTTGAGGTACAGCCCATCGTTTGTGGTCACCTGCAAACAGAAGTGGGAAGAGACGGCGGTTGATCACCCACCAGGAGGACCAGGGGTTCTTCCTTTAGAGTGGCCAAAGCCAAGGGACACGGGGACAATGCTTGAACGGGACAGGGGGAAGAAGAAACGGGCACAGCCCTTCCAGGTGGTTGGTGCTGATTCTCCCACCTCCTTTTCCGAAGCATGGCAGATGCTGTCCCCAGAGCAGCTGCCAGCCCCCAGTTGTTGTGCTGCTGAGCTCCAGCACGCCTGCGGTGATCGTACGCTGGAGAACAAGGCTCGGCTTTCCGGCTCCCAGCTGCCCGATGGCTTAGAGAATTGGAAGGAAATATTATACTCTCTCTCCCACCTCCTTGTGCGTGAGTCACAAGCCAGAGCAGCATCCAAGCCTTTGTGTTCACATCACCCCACCCCCTCGGGAAGGATGGGATCCGGTTGAGGCTCACAAGAAAATGGCAACCCAGCCATTTGGCCAGGCTACACACAAAGACCCCTGTCTCAGTGATGGATTAGAGTGGGCACCTTGACAGGGCTCCATCGTTATCTTCTTTTTCTTTAGAGGCTGCTGAAAAAAACAGCAACAGATCACTGCAAGAACAGAAGATGTAAACAACCAAACATAACCCCATAATGGAGCGAGACAGATCAGGAGCAGAAAAGACCTGCTTGCAGCTGGACACGTGTTTTCGGAGACAGTTCCAATTTGATGCAAAAGCATTTAGAAATTTGAGTTGAGTTACAGTGAGTCAGAACAAGCCAAAAGCTGAACTATTTTCACCTGGAGCAGTGATATTTGATTTCAGATTTCCCAAGTATTTTGACTCTCCCTTCACTGGTCCATGCAGAATAAATGGAAGTTGCTGTGGGAGCGCTTATGCTCTCTCCCTTCCTCCAGCTGGACTCCCAACCTCAGTCAAAACAGGGCTCTGCGTCCACATTTTCCTGCTCCCAGAGGACTCCCTCGCGCCCAACTGCAGCCTCTTCTCGGGTGCAGCCCTCGGCATCTCAGCCCTCAACAGCAGTAGTCCATGGAAGAAAGGCAGGAGGATAACTAGGATAACTTTCACCCGGTGATGAGTGAACTGACAGTGAACTGAACAGTTAAAAGTGAACTGACTTCCATCATTTCCTCCATAACCCACACTTTGGGCTGGTTTTAAATTTCTCTGGCCAAGTAGAGAAGACATCAGAAGGCAGCTGTCTCAGATCACCTCCTCTTTGCTTTTATGGATCTAGGTTTCCTTTTTTTTCTTTTTTTTCTTTTTTTTAAAAAGCCCTCCAAGCCAAATGATCTCTTACAGGTGGAACAAAACACCCATTTAAATCTAAATGAAAGGTTTTGAACATGCAGAAAAAATAAACCAGCTTATTTCAAGTTGACCCAAAAAAAATATTATACTGCCCATACCAGATCAATGAAAAGACCCCGTCAAGATTTTTCCCTGCAGTACCTAAGCACTGTAACCAGACAGTACAATTTCTGATTGTACAAACATGACTTTCCCCATGACTTCCCAAGTTTTTACTCAATTAATCTTTTTTTTCTCTCCATAGGCATCCATAAGGAGGGGTTTTCAGGAGGATTATTCACTGATTTTTTTTTTAATATGTGTGACTTCAGAAATCATGTTTCTAAACGCATATGCTTTCACATGCATGCGTGCACATCTAACTTATTATTGTTTTTTAAAAGAACTTACTAAATCGTTCTGGACAAAATCCCAAATTCAGGGCTGTTTGGGAACTGCTCATATTTGCTTTATTTGTGACAGAGCTGTTTGATGCTGTTCTCAGTCTGTGATTGGGTTGTTGGAAATCTTTTTTCATCTAGAGGAATATCAAATATTAAATACCCCAAAATCCAAGGATCACCATTCAGCCAACTGTTCCTCTGGATTAAGTGGAGGTCTGGTTTTCATGAATAACTGGCAATAGTTTCTGTATTTGTAAGCCACATAATAAGATCCCATAAATAATATTAAATAGAATTTAGAATTCAGAGGCTGAAATTCAAAATTAGGTTTTCTAATAGTGTGACTCTCTCCTCAGGAGTCTGGCTTCACTTGCCATCCAGGAGGTAGGATATCAGCAGTGGGATTATCAGGCGTCCTGTTTCCATTATTCACACATGTAAAAATCCACATTCCTTTATATGAGTTTTGTCAATCTTAACCTAATAGCTGTCAGCTTCTTTTATCTTTTTAGAGAAAAACTCTTGCAAAGTGATTGCAGATCTAAGCAAAACCCTAGTTTACAGAGATCAAGAAATTTTCCGAGGGTCTCAGGTATTATAAGAATAGTAGTAGCTTGATATTGCAGACATAGGATGTTGCAAAGATGGTATAAACAGATGAGCAACTTAAAGTAATAAGAGGAAATCAGACTATAAGGTGTGCTTACACAGAGGGAAATAAACTGATACAAAAGAGAGCACAGCTCTCAGCACAGATAGATAAACAGAGATGCCAAAGCTGGCCAGACACACTAAGGCAGGGAAAACTGACAGCAAGTGTGAAGAAAAGAGTCCTTCAGGCTACAAGATAAACTGTCAAAAAAACACACTGAATTCACATTTCAGAAGTACATAAGCTGCTTAGTCTGTGTCCTTTGCAAAAGTAAGAGAAGCAGCCGGCGAGGTTTGTGGAGGCGCAGAGGACTATAGGAATGGACTGAAACAGTGCATGGGACAGTGATGGAGGCACCTGCATCCCCGAGGAATGATGCACTGGCACTCCTTATATGCAACATCAGTGACAAATAATGTTTCTCCCTTCCAACAGCACCAAAAAATCAAACTTGTAGAAATTTTAGATTTAGCTTTTTCACCCTTAAGTTTCCAGAACTGGAAACATCGGGGTTTTCATAGAGTGAAACACTCTCAAGTGCCTTAGTGAGTGAAGAACAAGATTTCACGGGGACACCAGATGGGCAGGACTGGGGAAAGCTGTCTCCCCTATAAGTGACATGCGTTAGTTATCTCCCCTCTCTCAGTCTTGTATTTCCAAAGGGCTCCTACCTCACCACCCCTGGAGTTTCCTACAAATTATCCTCCTGCATTAACATCCAAGGAAAAAATGACGGAATGCAAATATTCAACTGCAAAAATGCAAACAGCAGAATTATTTTTATTTTTTTTTCCCCCAAGCTGGTCACTAAATGCAGGAACGTGTTACAAGCTGGTCCCCAATTCATCCATGACCATCTGGGTGTCCTTTCATGAGGGCAGAGCCTCCAGGAGGAAGGCTGATGCACGCTGGCGTGGAGACAGCGAGGATGTGCTTCTCTTTAGAGAAATGACAGAAGAGACAACTGCGTGTAGCAGAAATCTGCAGCGCCTGTCACAGCAGGAGGGCAGTGAGGCCAAATTGACGGATGAGCAGCAGCGCCCAGAAGCGCTGGAGATGTTCGGTCCTTTGGGCCACCTCTGCCCTGAGGGCATCCAGGGCTGGGATAAGCAGCCCCAGTGAACGCAACCAGATGCCCATTGCCTCTCCCCCAGCCATGAAACGCAGCCCACGGGCACCCGCTGCCGACAAATAACATGAGCCTGCAGCCCCACGGGGACTTCACAGCTCTCGGTGCCGTGTCACACGCCGTGAACCGAATCAGTCCCACGGGAAAATTGTTTCAAAGATGCCTAAAGTACAACTTGTCTTTTAGATTGCAAATTCTTTAAGGGAAAGGGAAAAAAAAAAAAACCCAAACAACCAAACCATCATGCTTTTTAAGGGCTTGGAAAGCATCCTGTGTGTGGCAGGTGCTGCTGTGAATAAATGACAGGCTCCCTCAGACCGAGTGACTTGCAGGTTCCTCCTGCCCGGGTGGCACCTGAGCTAACGATGTTGAGCTGGAGGCCCATGTACCCCATTACCATCCCCGGAGCCAGCTGCTCCCCACACCTGCAAATTCTGGGCAGAAAACAGTTCCCTTACAGATTTCATCTCTGACGGGGACGGGATGACTCCTGCTTCTCCTGCCCTAAAGGAAATTACACCTGACAGGAGCTGAGCATTTGCATCAAGTAGGATTTCCAACACGGTGCAATAGCTTTTTTTTTCCCCCCTCAAAGTTAAACTTTGCACAGTTTGAAAACAACTCTGGGAGAAGATGGCAACAGCTGAAGGAGTGTGGCTAGAAATTGCGTTCCCTCTTGATCCATCACTGCTGTGTAGCAGCTCTGCGTGCAGACTCACGGCGTGTTTGAAGGTGGTTGGGATGGCTTCGGGCTTTTGGCTTTTTTATGCAAGCAGATTTTCATGCTTTGATATCTTCTCTGACACGACTTTTGATCCAGGGGAGGTGATGCTGACACTTTTTTCACTGGGAATATTTTATTTGTGTACAGCGCTGCCAGAGCACTGCAGTCGCCTGAGTTGTTTCGGAGGAGCTCTTTCACCAAAATGCAGCCTAATAAATGTGATGAAAAGTGAGAGCTCTGCTAACTGCAGTCAGGGTGCCTGTCCTGGTCCAGACCAAGGCATTGCGGGACCATCAGACATGATCCAGGAGGGCCAGGAGAGAAGGGTCGGCACAGCACAGACTGGTCTGGGCATCTGTGCAGTGAGAAGGGCACTTTGGAATATCCGGATTACTCCCCCCCAAAAAAGGGAATGATGTTTCAAGCTGACAGACTGGCAAGTTTTTGGGAAAAGCGAAGAATCCCTGGTGGAAAGTCTGCAGTTCGCTGTCCCTGCCAGGGTAAATCGGCACAGGGAATGAGGGTCACCAGCCAAGGAATGCGATGTGCCTCAGGGAACCCCCTGCTGAAGGACTTTCAGCTAATTGAGAAAGTCAAACATCCATATTCCTGCTAAAAAAGAGGCTGCACTACCTTCATCAAGCATTTTTAGCTACAAAGGGAATTGTTCATAAAGGCAGAAGGAATTAAAGGACGTGCTATTTAATGGGCTAGATTGATGTGCACTCTGATGAGAAATACTTCAAATTGACTAAATGTCTGTTTTGGCTGAAATAGTCTTTTTTTTTTTTCCCTTGGCCAATGTTATCTGTGATTTTGTTGTTTGTAAGCCGTGTCCTTTGCTGTGACCCCAGCCAGAACTGACACTAGCCAAATATAAGGTGTGCATAAAAAAAAAAAAGGAAAAGAAAGAAAAAAGACAAAATCACTATATGCCCTAATTTATACCGTTCTAAGGCCCATTGAAGCAAATGAATTTTGTGCTAATGTAAGTCTCAGCCCACCTAAAATAAATCCCAGCCTGATTGCAGCCTGCCTGCATACAGTGTAAGGACTCACTAGGGCACAATGCAAATTATACCAACGACTTAACCAACACAGCTGACCTCTGTGCTAACCGAAGGAGAGAAATGGGACTGCACACCATCATTTTCTCTTTCCTAAACTGATGATGTAGTCTTTTTCTTTTTTTTTTTTTTATGTGTATGTGTGTGTAATGGCATGAAAGCACAGTAGCTTGGAGCTGGTAGGCATCACAAAGAGCTAAGCTGGCCTGGATTTATATTCACGCAACTTTTCCAGCTGATGTCGTTACCCAAGCGCAAGCCTCTTTAGTGCGACTTCCACCAGAGTAAGTCTTGCGCAGATTTACCTTACGAAGGAAAACTATCCAACCAAGCTAAATCATTTCAGTGCAGAGCACTTGTAAGAGCTTGTTTACATGAAGCTGCTCAGAAAAGTTGATCTGAATTTTTAAGTGGATTAGTTAAACTGCATTAATTAAAGCCCTTTGTGGGAACTGTCAGAATTAAAGTGGCTTTGATTTGATTTGGTTTACTTCTCTTCCAAGGCTAAGTCATATTAAGGCCACTTTAATTGTGAAACAGGAGGTTTAATGCAATTTAGCTAATTCACTTTAAACTCCTGCCTTTAGTTAATTTAAATCAACTTTCCTGATTGTCCCTGTATAGACAAGACCAAGGAATGGCGAAGACCACTTAAATAGAAACACCTAGGAGTAACTTTGAAAAAAATCCAAATATTTCACTAGCACATCCAGGACATTACTATGCTTGTCACCAACGAGCTTTGGGAATTGCGGGTAACAATGTCAGGGTCCAAGGAGGCGCATTGAGAAACAGATCCTCGGTGCTGAGCTACAGTTACTTATCAGAGACAGGATGCCCGTTCCTTCACAAGAACTTTACTCCAGCCTAAAAATAAAAGATGACAAGTTAAGAAAATGCCTCTCAGCCCTCAGAAAAAAAACAGGGCTTGGGCCACGGGCTGTGGAGGGGGAAGAAGAGAGCTGTCTGAATGTGCGAAAGAAGAAGGAAATTTTATTTAAGGCTCTGGTGACAATTTTCTTATCCTTTCTCCCTTTTGAGACAGAAAGTACAAACATAGAATCATAGAGTCATAGAATCATAGAATGGTTCACACTGGAAGGTGATCACCTTCAAGATCATCTAGTTCCAACCCCCCTGCCCTGGGCAGGGACACCTCCCACTAGACCAGGCTGCTCAAAGCCCCATCCAGCCTGGCCTTGAACACCTCCAGGGATGGGGCAGCCACAACTTCCCTGGGCAACCTGTTCCAGTGCCTCACCACCCTTACAGTAAAGAATTTCTTCCTAATATCTCATCTAAATCTCCTCTCTTTCAGTTTGAGACCATTACCCCTTGTCCAATCATTACACTCCCTGATAAAGAGTCCCTCCCCATCCTTCCTGTAGGCCCCGTTAAGGTACGGGAAGGCTGTACCAACAATATTGGTAAAATGCTGTTGGAGGGGACCTGGTCGTCTTTGCCCTGGAAGCATTGTGCAGACCTGTTTCAGGCACTGGTACAAGGTAATAGCCATGCAGCAGCATGAAGCTTGGAGATTTGGGACATGGGGGCATACAGGTGACTTTGCATGGCCTCGGCCCCGGCTCTGCAGGACCAGCACTGAGCCAAGAGCTGATCTGCTAGACCATCCCAAAGCATCGCCTATGAATTTCAGAATTCAAGATGAATTTTTGGAAAACTGTCTATCTCTACAGGTGCAAGTTGCTTTCATAGGATGCTTCCATGCCTATGAATTTACACCCTTTTTGTAACATATTTTTAAAGCTCATAGACTGGCCTTATGCGATAGCGCAGCAGACTGTTAACATTACTGCGAGTGGTGTTTGCCATGACAGGGTTACTCTGCGCGCCAGATGAATGATTAGAACAGGGAACTGCCACATTAAATGAGAGGGAGTAGAAGACAGCCTTCTCGTGCTGCCGAGACCCATTTGAGTATTGAATCGTACTGCGAATGGCAGCCTACATGAGAGGAGGGGTGGGGATGAGCAGGACTGTGTCTGTTTGGAGTCGGCTGTGTGCATGACTGAGCGTGAATGGCCTCATTGCGGTGGGTGTAACGCCGCTCCAAGGGGCTGAGTGGGCAGCGCTGAGGTAGCGATGATTAGCTGCCACACAAGGTGAGTTATTGTCTCCTGAGATGCTAAAGATATACTGTACTTAATAGTTCATTGGCTAAATGCTTTCGAATGGTTGATATCGCTGCAGCCGGAAACATCCATTCACGTAATTAGTTTACCTTCTTAATTTAAACCAAATGGAAAATCCCCCTGTAAAGCACTCTTAAGCTGGCTGTTGTGCCGGTGTTGATCAGCAGAGGCCTTTTGACTTTGCAAAGTTGCCCGGTTTTCCCCAGGAGGACGCGAGGTCCTTTAATCCCCTACCTTATCACAACGCTTTGTCACAGCCATTATAGGGATGTTCTGGAAACTTCTCTGGATAATCTGACCCCAAGATTTGTAACTGCAGCCACTGAAATCAATGGAAAACGAGTTGTCGTGTGACAGGGTTGTTACCCGACAGTGATCTTAATTCCAAGTGTGTGACAGGGAGGACAGGAGATGACTCATCCCTTGTCAGAAATCCTCTGTGTCACGGATTTGCAGTTTTACCTTTTTCCAGAGGAACCTCAGCTACTTGCCCGAAATAAATGATCTTTAGGTGACTTCCTCTCCCTTCTCTGGGAGTCATGAATATTTGACTTAACAAATTAATCTTTTCACTCCCTTCATAGGAAGACAGATACCTTTATATATGGAGTGCATGAGACAGAAAATAAAAAAAATAGACCATAAAGGAAAGCGTCTGATTTTCAAGTAACTCTGTTCATCAGAGGGGTTAGGCCAGACCCTCAACTGCAGCAAAGCAATATTATTTAAATCAGCAATTGTACGGCTCCCTCTCTTTCTGTCTCACTGGCCTGATTTTGCAGGCAACATCATTCAGTGCCAAGACCTGGGACTAAAATCAGCACTGACCCAAGCAGTTTCAGCATAAGTGATCCTGGCATCATCCTCCAGTGGCGTTTAGGAGGGAAGTTGGACTTTTTGTCCCATGAAGCTGAAGAAGTCTAACTGAATTTCTCTCTCTTCATAAAGTTCCTGAAATGTCAGGGCTGGGATGGAGAGAATCCTCCAAGATCACAGAATCATAGAATTGTTAGGGTTGGAAGGGACCTTTAAAGGTCATCTAGTCCAACCCCCCTGCAATAAGCAGGGACATCTTCAACTAGATCAGGTTGTTCAGAGCCTCATCAAGCCTGGCCTTGAATGTCTCCAGGGATGGGGCCTCCACCACCTCTCTGGGCAACCTGTTCCAGTGTCTCACCACCCTCATTGTAAAGAACTTCTTCCCAATGTCTAATCTAAACCTGCCCTGCTCTAGTTTAAAACCATTGCCCCTCGTCCTATCACTACATGCCCTCGCAAACAGGACTTACTGCAAGTGTTATCCCACAAATGTCTCGTGGCCGCTGGGGACAGAGAATAAGAGTCAGAGGTGAGACTTGGCAGCA
>VWZL01005075.1:14422-48038 GCA_013396915.1 Stercorarius parasiticus
GAGCCTTCTTTTCTCCAGACTGAACAACCCCAACTGTCTCAGTCTGTCCTCATAGGAGAGGTGCTCCAGCCCTCTGATCATCCTCGTGGCCCTTCTCTGGACACGTTCCAGCACATCCATATCTTTCTTGTAGTAGGGGCTCCAGAATTGGACACAGTACTCCAGGTGGGGTGTCACGAGAGTGGAGGAGAGGGGGAGAATCACCTCCCTCCACCTACTGGCCACGCTTCTCCTGATGCAGCCCACGATACGATTGGCTTTCTGGGCTGCTAGTGCACACTGATGGCTCATGTTGAGCCTCTCATCTACCAGCACCCCGAAGTCCTTTTCTTCAGGGCTGCTCTCAAGCCAGTCACTGCCCAGCCTATATCTTCAACATCAGCATAACCACACCATCAAACTTAGCATAGTTTACTGTTATGCACAGGCGTCTACTCAGCTAGGCACGCTGCCTTCTAGCGACTCTGTTCCAGAGAGGCAGAGCTTGGATTTGGATTAGCTCTCTTAACACACAGGCACATGGCTTTGGGTGGAGAGGACCCTGGTGTCAACATTTGGTGATAACGTCATGCTCCATCACCTGCAAGGCAAGGAAGTATAACTGCAGTCAGGGGTCATACCAGCATTTTTTTATCATTCCTGTGTTGTTGTATCTGTTCTTTTGTTTGAGTCTTTTTGTTAAGCCTTCAGCAGCAGGGCTGGGTTGTGGAAAGGGCTGCTTGGGTGTTCGTAGTCCTCCTTCTGTGATGTTACATCCCGTGAAGAGCTCACTGAGTGCAGGCAGTACTTAAATTTCCACACACCACTTACAGTCGTCCCCAGAAGGCTAATTCTGCTGTGGTCCACAGCAGGATATCGGGGTCTCAAGCCTCGTCCATCTGCTTGCTTGTATTTGGTTCTGCATTCTTTGCTTTTGACCTGTCAGATGTGCTGTTGAGCCCTGCAATTATTTTTCCATTCATCTTCTTCTTTCCTGACTCATTTAGCAAACAAATATTTTTTGACCTCCTGTGCGTTGAGATGCACCATCCAGCTCAGTGTGGTGGAAAGTGTGAATCTGCTGCCTTTGGGAACCCTGCAAGCTGATAGCAGGCAACAGCTATTCCCTGGAGGTTTTGTCCCAGTTCCACTCCAGTGCTTGCTCATGTAAGAATGTACGGTTTTGGCCTGGATTCATGCAAGAAGAATAAAACAGCCTGCTCATTTCCTATCTTCAGGCAGACTTACCAAAGATTATAGGAACAGGATCAGTGGGGACCCTAGAGGTTTCCTGGCCAGGAATGTGGCTGATGATCAGAGCAACGGTTCAAGAAGCACGTTGGTACAGTCAGGTGGCTGCTGTGCCCCAAAGCAGACCAAAACTGATGAGTGTCACAGCCTACCACCTCCCTGATGTCTCTCCCGCACCGAACTGCATCATACCTGGGTCAGACCCTCACAGAGCAAACCCGAGGGGCTGCCCCTACAAAGGGTCTCACCGCTGTGTTGCCGTTTCTCTGTGTTTTCTATGATGAAGGTATGAAAAAACTAATTTAATGAGAGATTTCTACAAACAGGGGTCTACTGCGTGCACCAAATGTCTGGGATGAAATGGCACACCCAAAGCCTCCATGCTGAGCTGCCAGGTTGTCTTCAAAAGTGTATCTCATTGCCACTGGCTATTTGTGATTGCAAAGTGGCTATTTTAATCACAGAGAAGCCAACCTGCCTTTTTTCCAGCATTTCTAGCACAGAAAAACACTGTTCTGTTGACCTTCTGCAGCTGAAGGGGAACGTGTTGGGGGAGACATAGTGATGGGGCTTCTGTGATGCTCTTGTGTCATTCCTTTTTTTTTTTCATGTTGTCCCTTTATAAGAAAGGCAGGGCAGGGACTCTGGCCTTATGCAAGGAAAAGCATTTTTGCTATCAGGTAATGAAAACTGCTACCCAAAAGGAGAATTAGAATGAGGGTGAAAGATTGGAGCATGTTTACAAAAATTGAAAAAGGACATGTGCCAAGAGTTATTGAAAGGTGAGTCCTTGTAGTCAAAGAGGTGCTCTGTCTGGAAAAGCCTGCCAATGGGGGCTCGTTTCCTAAGGTATTGAGGCTTGTGCAACACTTATGCAAAAGAAAAAGACCCAAAAGTTTTCCCCAAAATGACAGCACAAACCAGAAGAACTAGCCAATGCGTTCGTTAATCTCAAACTTTGAGATGTTTCACACAGAGATGGTAGGTGGTGCAGAACTCCCTTTCTCCATGGCTACGGAGAGCTTCCAGAAGCCTGTGGGACCAAAACACAGTATAGACTAGGGCTATGGTGTTTCCTTATCTTTGGGACAACGTCCTTGTAGAAAGTTGCAACACTCTCTAGCTGAGAGGTAGAGGAAGGAGGGGACAGGTGCATGCCATGATCCAGTCATGTGCCTGTTGGGGGACATAGCTGTCAAAGACAGGAGCATCAAAGAACAGAGCAGCTACTCCCCATTGCCATGGGCAGCCCCCACCTCTCTACCTGAGGGTCTCCCAGCCTCATGTCAAGGCTGTCCTTCCATGTCTCCCAGACAGATAGGAGACACCCATCCTGGGCCAACCATGTCACCAACCCCACTGCAACACTGGCCACCACCAGTGTTTTCCCTGCAGTGACCTGGACACCAGGCCTGTGCCAGGAACTCATGTGTGGCCCAGCCTTTGGCTACCTGAGGAAAAAGGATGAGGATGGGTGGCTTTGCCATGGCTGGAGGGAGCTCCCAGCTCCCTGTAAGACCATAATGTGGTATAGGTTGGGGCTATCTTATCTGTCCTGTAGTGCCCTGACAGCTCTCTGGCTGAGTGTTGGAGGAGGGAGAGGACAGGGGTGTGCCATGCTCTGGTCATGACCCTATCCAGGCGTCCAGCTGTAATAGACAGGAGAAGCAACAGACGAGGAGAAGCCACTCTCCATCGCCACAGGCAGCCCCTGCCCATCCCTCCCCTGCCCTCCCCACTCAGTCCTTAGTTACCAGACTTCTCGTCTGCCAGCCTGTTCTGGAGCAGCCCTTTTACACCCATCCTGGGCCACCCACGTCACCAACCCACCCTGTGACACGGCCACCACCAATGTTCTGTCTGCTGAAACATAGCCATGACATCAGCAGGGCTGGTGCCCGGAGTTAGTGCTGTGTCACTGTGACGTGGCCATTATCTTCCACCATTCAGGTGAGAAGCAGCAATTAAACAATAAAAATAAATTAATTAAATGAATTAAATAAATAACAAATGGCAATACTGGGGCGGGAAATTAGGTAGTTGTAGCAGCAGTTTAAAGAACAGGACCTCACCAAAGGTTAGAAAAAAGTTAAAAGCAACAAGTTCTCCCCATTGACCAATTTTAGAGATTTGTGTGGTACTTGCTGCTGGGATTTGTGGGTTTGAAGACTAAATTCTGGAAGAAAAATGCATATCAAGTTGACTGAAGGTAATATTTCACACCTTTGGAATTATAGACATGTCCAGTGCCAAACCCTGCATCCACAATGGCTGACAGCACTGAGCCTGTTCAGCGTGAACTGCAAGACTCACTTCTTTCTTTCCCTGAACAAACCACAGATTTTGCCAGGGACTGTCCTGTGCTGCACACTTTGGTTGGACGCTGGAATGAAATACATGAATTAGCTTCCATCTGCTTGGTTCACTGCGGGCTATTACATACAATCTCTTTACTTGAGATTTAGAGACAATAGGCACAAACTGAAATGCAGGAGGTTCCCTCTGAACATCAGAAAATGCTTTTTTACTATGAGGGTGACCGAGCACTGGCACAGGTTGTCCAGGGAGGTTGTGGAGTCTCCCTCCTTGGAGATGTTCAAAAGCCATCTGGATATGGTCTTGGGCAACCAGCTCTAGGTGGCCCTGCTTGAGACAGAGGGGATAGGCCAGATGACCTCCAAAGGTCCCTTCCAACCTCAACAATTCTGTGATCATGTGATTCAGGCACATAGAGACTTATTGCCCCATTAACCTTCTTCCAAGTTTGGCCCAAAGACAGCCACCCCAGTGACTGACCCATACAACCAGTTTGCATGATGCCACAGCTAGTGAGCTCATGATGAGCAGTCAGGGACCACATCCTCCACATGCAGACTCGGACCTTCCTTTGGAGACCACCAAAATGGTAGATAATTTACAGTTAGCAGATTATCACATTATAATTTTCCAGGCAGTGGACCTGTTAGCTGTGCAGTCTTCAGCTGGGAGAAACTAAGATCCCAAAAAGGCTCACTAGTCCTATTTGGACTTAAACCAAGGAAGTTGTCTACGGCATCTCATCTGCTGCCTTCAGCAGACATATTGCCCTCGAGGAAAGCAGGTGTTTTCTAGACATCAGTAAAGCTGCTGGGATGAGGCACCAGACTGAGCAGCTCTGAATAGTTCATTACCCATTCCTGGACCTGTGTGCGAAAGAAGGTGCTGAAGCGCTGTAATCCTCGAGCATTTTGCACCTTCTTTGCTTTCAGTCTTTGCAGAGATAAGTGGTTACACGGGGTGCAAAGCAGTGACGACTCAAGCCTGCAGCATTTCCAGATGGGACCGGCATCTGAGAGACCTCCTGAGAGCTCCTGCCTGCATTTTCAGACACTGGGAGTTCATACGCTTCGGCTAAGTTCCAGATAAGCATGTGGACTTTGCGATGCTCTTCTGAATCCAGCACCAGCTCAGAACTATTTAAAGTTTTTCTTCACTCATCATTTCTCGTTTCCCCTTTTTACCCAGAAATCCTAATGCCTTTGGGAAGACGCTGTCTAAACTATCTCAGCAACTAAACAAAAAACACGATATAAGAAAAGGAGTAAGGGCACCTTGGCCAGGTTCACATGCTGCAGGAGGTGCTGCAGTTTAGAGATGACAGAGCAAGTCAATAGCAAATAAATCCTGGCTGCATGTTTTTTCACCTGCTTCCTTTCTAACGAATCCTTTGGAAATCTGGCACAGCTGGGACTGGAGTAAGGGGCGCTTTGGCTCCCTATTTAGCCGCTCCATCATGAAAAGCAGCGATGGGCAGAAAAGTAACTGTGTGAAAATGGCACCTGAGTGCTGTAAATATGTGTTCTCTGTGGGTCTCGCGAGAAATATGTGCTGAGTTTAAGGGCTGTTTGTGGTTTTTCTCTCTCTTTCCTGTAGCTAGGGATGTGCTAGCCATGTCGCGCTCAGCTCTCCTGCCTCTCCCACAGTATTGCCGGTTAATGTCTGATTCCAGAAGCTTTGCAGTTGGCAATGTTTTAATAAGCAGAAAGCACACAGCTTGATTCTCAGGTAACAGGCTGAGCTAGCTGCGCTGGCAGTCAGAGAAAAAAAACACAGTATTGACTTGAAGACTGAGTGAATTTGGAATAGAAATTGCGGAGGAGGAAAAAATGTGGCATACCAGGATGTCACTTCTACGCTTTCCAGATGATAACTGCACTTTAAAGTGGAGAATCTCTGACAGTGACGTCCTCTTTTAAGCATCCAACGTCTATGCCCGTACTTGGTCCTCCTGCAAACCCCCTGCTTTTCCAGCTCCGTCTGACTCACATTGTGTATTCTTCACAGAATGCACTGACACAGGCTCTGTTTATCAGAGTTACTCAAGTTTGTTTCCAAGTTAGAATTATCATTTTATGAGGAGGTGGCTGCGTTAAGAGAGGAGAAGTTTGCACTTGTTGGGCAAGGACATTGAAAAGCACTCACCGGGAAAAAAAGTTGCAAGCTAAGTAGCACACATCTGACTGTGTTGCATAAAAAAATGCCTGGAAACCCTTCTCTTGCCCCTCACTGCAATATCTTTCAGGGCATCTGTGAAATCAACATCCAAGAGAAGTTTATTTAGAATCATAGAATCATAGAATGGTTTGGGTTGGAAGGGACCTTCAAGATCATCTAGTTCCAACCTCCCTGCCATGGGCAGGGACACCTCCCACTCAACCAGGCTGCTCAAAGCCCCATCCAGCCTGGCCTTGAACACCTCCAGGGATGGGGCATCCACAACCTCCCTGAGCAACCTGTTCCAGTGCCTCACCACCCTAAAGAATTTCTTCCTGATTTCCAACCTAAACCTACCTTCTTTCAGTTTGAAACCTTTACCCCGCATCCTATCACTACACTCCCTGATAAAGAGTCCCTCCCTATCTTTCCTGTAGCCCCCTTTAGGTACTGGAAGGGGCTATAAGGTCTCCCCAGAGCGTTCTCTTCTCCAGGCTGAACAACCCCAACTTTCTCAGCCTGTCCTCATAATTTCATTACCTTCTGCTGCACCATTGACCAGGGTATTTATTCCTGGGAAATTACCAGCTGGAATCTGTCAGCTTGCTAGATATTTGGGGTGTCACCAAGTGGTACCGTAGAGGGAACAGATGCCTTCTGCAGGGCAAAGCCACATCGGGGTGTGTGACAGCAGCGCGCCTGCGGTGCCCTGGTACAGAGGGGAAGGGGAGCCGTGGCAAAAAGGCAAGCCAAAGGCTAAAAGTGGCTAGTGTCCTTTTGGGTGGCAGGATCCGTCCTTGCAGGCAGACCCTGTGGCACTGAAATATCTAATTTATTTTCAGGAAAGGGTGAAAAAGGATTAGAAGCAAGAAATCAGGCTTTTACTTGTCTGGAAGAGAGAGGCAGTTTGATAATAAGCCACTTTCCCATCGGCAGCTCAGGGTGATGCACTTCCAAGAGCCACGTCCCTCGGGACAACACCTTCGGTGAGCGCGGTCAACCCTTTGGGAATCTTGTTAGAGTGTGAAAGCGAATGTCTGCGTGTGAAGGATGCTAAAGCCTCTTCCAGAGGGCGAGGAGCTGACCCTGCAGGGCAGGCTGTTTCACAAACTTACCCACCCCCCGGGATGCTTCCACCCCCCGGGAGAAAAACACACATCCTTCTGTCCCCTGCATCTGCTCCCAGGGGCAACCCCTCTCTTCCAGAACTGCAAAGACATATCAAAGCAAGGGGCTCTGAAAGACGTCAAATCACGTTTTTATCAAGCCACCAAAGATCAAAATCAAACCTATGTAAAAATCACTAGCAATATGTGATTCAGGGAAAAGTCAAAAGCACAGCGAAAACAGTCATTTGTTTGCCTCTAAAAGGTACATTTGCAGCCTGATTATAATAGTCCTGGAGAACCAGAATGTGAAAACAGTGAGAAAGCTCTGAATATCATACTCCACTGTCCAGACCCTGCATAATGTCAACAGTGAATAAATGTTACTAATGCAAAAAAGGTGATCTATTTTAAAAATTTATTTTAATGTTACTGTGTTGTTAATACTATATTTAGAGAATTATTTTCAGCTGTGTCCCTAGATCCAGTAAAATAATTGCATGCTCCAGGACAGCAGTTAAAAGATGAGGAACTACATATATCTTAGTGACCAGTTCTATAAATATGCTGCTAAAAATCAGTAATCATTGTCATAGCTGGCTCAAGAGAGACTTGTTAACTAATTATAGAACAAGCCATGCATTAAAATTAAAACCATTTGCAGGATATTACAGCAAATGTAATGTTCCCGAGAGATAATAGATTGACAGTCTTGAAACCTTAAGCGGCCGTAACCTCTGCAGCTTGGTCAGCGCAAAAACAAGTTTTCAAACACCATTGCCCCATCATGCCTCAAATCAGACGAGGTAGAAACATTGCCTCAGATGGTCGTTCCTCGGCCATGGAGCCTGTGACCTCTCCAGACACCACCAGCTGGGGTGAACCTGTGTCTGGCAAGGTCTGGTCTGAGATCACACCACACGCTGCAGAGACCACCAGGACATTTTCACATTTCAACAGCCGTGGGCTCACTGCCGGATTGAGAAAGCACTTAGGCACTTTTTTCAGCCAGTCTTAGTTGGGACCTCACTCAAGATAATGTCTAACTCATTGAATTTCTTCACCTGAAGACCCTGTAAGCAGATGTGCTAATTGCCCCAGTAAATGAGTGAGATTGTGAGATCTTGGCTGTTACTGTCTAGTTTTGTTTTACAGTACTTTTCGTGACAGGACCTCGGTCCACGATTGTCGCCTTGACATAATATAAAACACACAGAATAACACCAGAGGCATTATGCTCCTCAAAGTTGTATTTTAAGAATGTGAAGTTTATTGCCTGATTTAATACTGCCACAATCAAGCATATTTGGTTCATTACACGGGCCTAACAAGAAGACTTCATAATTATTTTTAAATTGTGGATAATTTGAGAAAGAGGAGAAAGATAGACAATATTGGCAGGTAAATCATGCTGTCTTGTAAATCAGAATTTCCAGGATTTTATCCTGGAACAAAATCTGGGGCTGAGTGGCTGACAAAAGTTAAAGCACAGTGATCCCAGACAGGGAATCTTTATCACCTTGCACTGCAGCTCGATCACCGAAAAAAAAAAAAAAAATAAAAAATTTTAAAAAAAGGAAAAAAAAAAAAAAGAAAAAGCAATACCCAGTGCAACCTTGAACATCAAAAGGATTAAGCAGGCTGTCAGAGAGGAGTGGGTTTCTTCCACTTGCTTGATCTTTTTACTCCAGCTAAAATATTATTAATATTTTAGTATATTGACTGCTGCATACTTTTCTGGAGCAGCACCTTTAAAAACCAAGCCCATGCAATAGAGAGAAGAACCTGGATGCTCACTGATTGAGATCAATTGCAAGCGACAACACTGTAAAAAAGTGGACAAAAACATGGATTGAAACTAAGCCGCATTCTTTTTCTTTTCTTTTTTTTTTTTTTTTTTTTAGTTTTGGATTAAATTTTCCATTTACCTATAGAGAACAGAGCATCTGATTGCAAATAAGCTGCTGGCTGGACTGCAGCATTCAATTACAAGTAATCTGCATCACCAGATACTTTTAATGTGCCTGAAAACTATTTTGATCCAACAGAGATTGGTTTACTGTATGCATTTACAGGTACACAAAGAAAACAAAAGTTATGACTCAGCTAAAATTCAGCTCATTATTTGTTATTGTGGCATTAATTATTGACCAGATTCTTATGTTACTGTACAATTCAAATCTGCCACTAGCTGTAGTCATTCCTCTGAACAACATGTTGGAAGCTGGTAAACGAGAAATGAAAGCTTAAAATGTAGAGTAATAGCACAGCCCAGTGGCTTATCAAAGAATAAACCACCACTCAGAGATCTAGTGATCTGCACAAGTTAACATTGTATTTTATTAAAAAGTCTGGAAAATGTGAGGACGGGAAATTATTCTATGGTCAGGTAGAAATAGGAGATTTTTATTCAAATCCCTTTTCTTTATCGAAAATCACTCTGAAAAACTGTTTCCAGTATGCTCCTTATAAAGCTCAGCTGTCAGCCTCATCCTATTTTATATAGAATTATTTAGGATTATTATTCAAAATTATATTTAGAATAATCATAGAATCATCGAATACTTTTATTTAGAATAATTTATGCTCTAAATTATGTTATTATTATAATTCTATTGTTACAAAGAATTATTCTGTATCTCATTATCCCCTTACATACTTGCTTGGGTCTGCTTTTATTCCCTTGTGCAATTTGCATATATCCCAGCAGTCATCTGAAATCTATTTACACTGGCTTATGTCCACCTATTTATTCCAGGAAATAGTTGGTGTCTGAGAAAAACGTATACCCCCCACCACCATCACCACCACCAGATTAGTCCCAGGTGTCCTATACTGTGTTACAGCAACACGGCAGAGGAAAGAAGTAGCTTGTGGTTGCTGCGTGGGCACCAGCCGGTATCATTGAATGGTTTAGGTTGGAAGGCACCTTAAAGACCATCTAGTTCCAACCCTCCTGCCATGGGCACAGACACCTCATGGTATACACTGGGAGCTTCGAAAACACCCACAGACATGGTGGGGACGCACCTTGTAGCACCAGTTGCAACTCTGGTCCTCAGCTGTGCAACCTGAAGATCTTCTTAACACCCTTCTGGCCCACACATGCAGGTTTTCTCCCATGAGCAGGAGGGGTGGTGGGGTGGGAGGATGTTGCGTGCCCATGTCTCATCCTATTTGGAAGACAGGATGCATTTGGGTGTGCCCTGGGACAGAGGCCAAGGAAGGAGGGGATCTCCAGTTCCTCACAAACAGTGCCTGGTTGGACCAGTCCATGGGAGAAGGGTCCAAACAAGGCTGTTGGACACCTGAAAATGGAGTCCATGCACGTTAGCACACAGAGAGGGCAAATATCTGGCCAAATCACCAGGAAATACAGCGGAAAGTGCTGTGCCTTAGTTCTGGCTCCCCTAAGTAAACAGAAATACTTTAATTTAGGAAGCAATGCTCTTTCTTCTGGGATGAAGTGCTGACCCCATCCCTTCACAGGTGACACAGTTTGGCGCCAAACCTGCACAGAGTCCAAAGCTGGACTATGGATATCCCAGGTGGGAGGAAGGGGATGGAGACCTGTACTGTTAGTGAAAACTTGTGAAAGGGAAAAAAAAAAAAAGACCACGTAGTGATCAAACAAGATAAAAAACCCTGCCAGAGAAATGGCAAATGAAAAAAGTGTTTGAGGCGTGCCACTTGAACCAGAAGTCAGGTCAAAGAGCCTGTGTTTATAGCATTGCAAACACAGGGCCCCAGAAGCTAGATAGGCATAGATTTCCCTCTATTGACTAGAGGAAACAATGTACCTGTCCTAGATAATTCCCTAAATTAATTCCACCAGAAGATGCTACAGATAAGAGGTGACCTTGCACACCGAGTCAGTTTGTTAGACAGAGTATAGCTGACATAGCTAAGTCCTGCACAACACAAGTCCCTGAATCTGAATTTTAGCATTGTTTGTGGTTAAGATACATCAATACAAGTTTCCATCATCGCTAGTCCTGTGGTAGCCAACAATGGGGTTGAAATAACAATTAATAATAAAGCTAAAAAAAAAAGAGAGTCAGACTCTGAGCTGTATTTAGTGCTTTGAAATTTAGGTACAGCACCAGAGAAAAATAAATTTAATCTGCTGGCAGTTTGTCTAGCAAAAAAAAAAAAAAAGATACACATCACTAGTAACAGGGTCCCTGGGGATTTAAGGACGCATGAAGAGACAGATACAGTCAAAGGAAAAGCTCAGCACCACTCTGGGCTCTAGGTTTCAAGCAGAGTTGGTTTCCAAAAATGTAACCTAAAGGCCTGAAAGAGTTGATATCACCTCTAAGTTGTGGTGTGGTGTGAGCAAAGAGAGTCTCAGCTGGCCATTATGCATGAGAAAGTCCCAGCCAGTGACCCAGCAGCTGGAGAAAAGAGTACGTCAGAAATTGTAACATCTATGATGGTGGTGATGGTGACACGACTCAGAGAGAGCTTCAGAAGGAGGGAAATGTCAGAGGTCAGCTGGACAATGAACCCTGGATTGTTTCCAGCTGGTAAACTGGATGTGGTCCCCCATTTTGAAGGTGTGGGGGGATGTTTATCTGTATTAGTGTTGCCATGACACTTCCTTTCAGGACCAATGCGTGGTCCCTGGATGGTTTCAGTTGTTAGGACAGAGACAGCAGACAGTCGCGAAGCAGTAACCTGGTGCACTGCCTCTGTGTGGAGGTGGAGCAATGCAGCACTGAAGCCCTTGCAGAGGGTGGCTTAGAAATCCCTCAGGGCTGGTCTGCACCCCGTGCTTTAAGTGCCTCCTGTGGGGCTTTAGTTCAACGTAGCTACTTAAAATCAGGGGCAAGGATGAAGGGAAGGAGTTCTTCTTACACACCAGTCCTTGGCAGCACTAGTTTCAGATGGTGTGAAGTAGCCAGGCCATGTACATCCTTTTACTGATCTACAGCCTGAATGCGGCCTTGCCCAAAATCCAAAGTGTGGTTCCCGGTAGTCCTGCTCAGTTACAACCAAATGTCAAGATGCCTAAATTTGGTTGGCCTTGCTGCTTGAGTTTACAATCCTCCAGGAGGCTGCAGTGACACTTCTGTACCACCAAAAACTTCCCCAGACCCAGCATGGCTTAGCAGAGCATCCTTCCAAAAGCAGGATCTCTCACACCTATTTTCTCTCAGATCCAATCCAGTAGGTTCTGCCACAGGATCTCTTGCATGCTCGTTCCCTGGGTGACAGAGGAGGGACCACAAAAACAGGAGAAAATCCACAACCGTGGGGCCCAGCTCCATCAAGATGCTTCCCAGCCAGCCTTCATGTGGCACTGTGTGCTGCAATGGAGGACTTGCCCTGTCCTAAGTATTCTTCTGTTGATCAGCTGTGGGCAAAAGCATACTGAGTAAGTTAATTTGTTGTGGCTCCCTGTTCAGCAGCACTTATTTTCTTCTGTGTATCATATTCCCACTCTGGGTGTCGGTGTCTGATTAGGGTCAATGTTGTCTCTCCTCCTCTTTTTGCAGGGCATGGTGTGCTTCGTTGATGTTCAGTTTTCCTTCTTCAACCTTTCAGGCACCGAGTCTGTTTGTCTATCCATGTTTTCCCGCTTGGGTTTGTCTGTTTGACTGAACTTTATGCTTGTGTATTTGGTCCTCCAGAGCAGCTCTGCCCTCCTGGCTCTCCTGTTCAGCAGGACTCTGCGAACTCTGAGTTGTCTGTACAGCCTTCTCTCATTCTTGAATCCATCTCTGTCTGCACCCCGTGCTTTCTCAAATTGCTTCCCTGTAGTGTCTTCCATCAGTTCTCTCAATCCTCCTTCTGGGCAGAGAAAACTTCAAACAAGAACTTCCTCAAGAATCATGTCCACAATTTTAGCACCCAGACACAGATCACAACCAAAGTGCAGAGCCTCCAAACCAGTCACCAAATGGCAAGAAAACCAACACTTCACTCCCCTTTTAAGGAGTTACAGATTTCCTTTCATCACCTGTATATTCACTACCCTGTATATTTTTTTCTGATTAGTGGCTGTGGGATGTTGGCAGTGCATGCAGCTCCGCTATGCTTGAACAATGTTTCCACTGATATTATCTTCCTGATCCCAGCTGAATCTGGGATTTTTCAGAGGGTTCTGTACACTGGAACAAAGCTGTCAATCCTCTCCCAGAAAATTAAACATGTGAAGATCTTTTGATCCAAAATCCCAAGGGATTCACCTAAGCTTTCACATTCCAGCTTACAAATTAACCGCTCTTGATGTTCTCTAGGTTAACACACCAAATATTTTTACGTGTAAATTTGGAACTATTACAATACCTTCCCATCTCAGACTTCACAGAGGAAATATGCAGAGTATCTTTGCTTATTGTTCGTGCGTTGTTCTGTTATTGTAGACTATTTCCATTCTCTCGTTTAGGATAAACTCATTCAAAGTTGTCACTTTGAATTGCCACATCTTGCCCTTTGTCTTGGGAGGCCTGTTACCTGAAGGTCTCACTTGACAAAGTAATATCAGATCTATGCTTTTCCCGCCTAATTTTAGCACTTGCTATAGTTTCTTGAAGAATGTTATGATTTCCAATGGTGAGCAGGTGGTACTGAAAGCTGCAGACCCTAGAAGCCTTTTCTACTCAGGAAAACCAGCAGGATGTTCTTCAAAACGCAGTTCAGCTTCTCAGAGATCTAATCCCGATCCTTAGGTTTTGTTCTTTTTCCCTTACCCCATCACTTATCACAGGAAGGAAGACTATTTCATTCTATTCCTTGCCTCATCCCTCATGAACTTTGTCTTTTCTGTGTGTGTATTACATTCGATTTTTGCCTTCCTCTCTCAGCATCTGAATTTATACAATTTAGGGCTTGTAATGGCTTCAGACAGATAAAATATGTCATTCGTGAATGGCTTAGACTGTGCTTGATGTGTTTCCCTTCCTCACTCTGAAGGTGAAGAGTTTCAATAAAATGATGTCCTTTTTGTCTCATTTCCTGCTTTGACTTGGTCGTTTCGCTCTCCTTGAAAGCAGAGTGAGTAAGTACTTGGGGACTATGTAATTCCCTTATAATTGAAACAATAGGCCATAAAGGCTCCTTGAGAGCAATTACATCTATCGAGACAACGAGTCAGTTGTGCATTTGCACTAAGTCCAAGCAGTAAAATATATTTATGATTTTTTTTTTTTAATGAAAGTTACTGCTCACTTAGTCTTTAGAGGCAGCACAATGCATCTTGAGACAGGGAGGCTCAAATGTGAATCTACACGAGCAGTGTGCGTGAGTCGTCATGAAAAAAGAGCGCAATATGCTTTGTCTGGGCGTGCTGCATCCAACCAGAGTTAGTACGTGTGTGATTAGAACTAGTCTGAGACGTAACAGTTAATCTATCAAAAAGTAAAAATTAAAGTAAATTTGAGACCGTGGTCCTCAAGACTAGATAGTGAGAAGGGGATAAACTGCATATTACTAGAATTAGAAATGCCTCAATTCCTTTGTTTGCTTTCATCCTCAACTACATCACAGGCTGACTCTACTGACAAGCTTAGTTCAGGACAGAAAAAAGCAATTAGACTGTATTAAGCCATCCATCCAAGAGGGATTCTGGACAAATCCAATCCTGTGCAAGGCACCAGACTACAAATGAAGGAGCCTGGGATCAGCTAACAACTGTGTCAGAAACATGGTTGTGTGTGATCCAGCTCTGCCTGTGCCCTGCAACCCTCTGTGATCCTGGGCAAGCCACTTAGTGGGTACCAACACCCAAATGATGGCCTCCATAAAATGGAGAGCAAAGTGCTCTTTTTTTTTTCCTTATGCCTTTTTGGGGTCACCAATAGGAAACCTGCTCCTTCATTGGGCAATACAGAGGCCATAAACTTCACGGGGGCTTTGCACAGCAGCCCAACCCAACCACACTGTGTAGGAATTTAGCCTCATGCTGACGGAGCACATCCCCCTTGTGCAAGACAGAGTCAAGAAAAAAACATATTCAGGGCCTCACTGAGATGGATCTCGGAGGTCCGACCTCACTGGTGGACCTTGGAGGTCCACCCAAGCTCCATGGAGTACCTGCAGATTAGTGCAGTGGGAGTTTTGCACTAATGGGCCTGCGCTGCTTCCAGCATCTGAGCCAATGGCCCATGTCTTCAGCATCATGTAAACCCAGCAGCACCTGTGGACGCTGCTGAGATATCTCTGCTGCACTTCTACAGCATGGCTTTGCAAGAAATACGTGCTTTGTATGCTTTTTGTGATGAGGCTTGTTCTCTGCTCCGCAAATATGCTCGTTTCCACGGCAAGAGTTTCGGCTGCCTTTTAAAAGTAAGCATGCACCGAAGTGCTTTTCACAATGGAGATAATTGAGTACCTGTACAACATCTATCACAATAAAAGGCAAATCTCAGACAGATACTAGGGCACTATGAAAGACAAAAAAATAATAAATAAGAATTCATAAGGCTTTCAGTCCAACACTTTCTGCTAGCACTAAATCCATCTAAACAAATTCAAGTACAGCACTTAATTCTACAGAGTACATGGGCACTACTGCAGTACAAATAAAACTTACAGCTATTAGTACTAAAAATAATTAACCATGTTGTCATTTGCAGTTTCTTCTCTCTTTTTTAAAACTGCCTTTCTTTTTTGCTTCCTGAAACCTTTTATATTTTTCTACTTTAAAAATGTTTAAGTCATTAAAAAGAAAATTGAATGTTTTTATAACAAACACCAAGTAACAGCAAATGTGCACCTCCACGTTATAAAGATGAGGTTTATAATGGCAATGCTGATATAGATCGTTCCTGTTACCACATCAGCAGGGCATCACCAGAACATAGTGCTCCACAAAAATGACATACCGAGCAGTACTGAAAATAACAAGAAATTTCTCAGTAGGGCTGATTTTCTTTACTGTTACATCAATGAACCAGCAACCCTGGTTTTCTTAGTTTGCTTTTGAGGTTTGTTTGGGGATTTTTCAGAGATGGGGAAGAGGTTGCTAGAAAATGTGGGTGCTTTTATCTGACCCATTTTAATTTTTATATTTCCCCTGAATTGCTGGGGAGAAAAAAACTATTTAAATACCAGTTTAACCGCACTGGTAACAAAGAGAAGAGAGACTATAACTTTGCTTTCATGAGGTCAGACATTCTTTAGAAAAAACACAGTCTTTTTACAGCATTTTGATGTTTCTTTCTGCTTCTTCACTGAATAACAGCAAATTCTTGAAAGGACAGACGGCCTGCAACTCCAGCTTCATTGAAAAAGGGATGGAGGTGCTTAGCACTTTGCCTGATTCAGGCCAGATTCTGTATTTACGGTGACATTTATTTAAAACTGATTAATGGGTTTGTGCTGACAGAGCTAATGCTCAGGAAGAAAACCACCTGTCTCCAAGCTGGGCACCTCATCCAAGCTCATGTGCCAGGAGGTCAACCTCATTGACCATCAGTTTCTGAATCCTCCAAGCCATTACTTCTATGAGCATCCCTGGCATCAGCATCCCTGGCTCCTCCAAGCTTCAGTACCCCTTCCTGTACTGGCTGCTCCTTTGCAGGCATTCCCAGAAAGTTTAAGAACTTTTTGCCAAGACATAGATCTGCTGAAATTTTAAAAATAATAATAAAAACCCTTAGAACTCAAGATTTCCTAATTTGGAGTGTGCATAAGGGCTCCCCCTTAGCTTCTGAATTTCACAAAGCTTAAGGTATCTCATACAGGTTTTGGATAATTGCTTCAAAGACATGCAAATGCCTCCCCCTCTGCTTCAGAAGAGCTCCATTCATTAGTGAGCTAAAGTGTACAAAGCGACTTGGCTTCAAAAAACAGTGCAGTGCAATACAACACACCCAGTACAGGAAGGAAAACACAGGTAAAATAATTTTCATCAGCTTTTCAAATGACACAAATCTGGGGAGTGTTGCAATGAATCTTGTGCAGGTTGAGCTCATGTTGACTGGCTTTTCATTCGTGGCATAATGAAAATGTGTCTATGAAATCTGCTGGTGTGATGCATCTGTGTCTGCTTGTATCTGCCTTGAGCACTCCTGCAGCAGCACTGGCATGCACACCACTTACACACACAGAGTGCGTGACATGCTCTGACTGAACAACAAGTTGGGATGAGGACAACTGATGCAAAGCTTAAAGCCAACTGCAAGAAGCCTGTCCTGGTTTGAGCGACACAGGACTAATTTCTCTTCTAATGCTGGGGAAAATTGTATTTTTAGAAGACTCTAGTGTCTGAATTTGTGAAAATATTTACTTTATAGCCAGCCTACAAGAAAGCTGGAGAGTGACTGTTTGCAAGGGCATGTAGCAATAGGATGAGGGGCAATGGTTTTAAACTAGAGCAGGGCAGGTTTAGATTAGACATTGGGAAGAAGTTCTTTACAATGAGGGTGGTGAGACACTGGAACAAATTGCCCAGAGAGGTGGTGGAGGCCCCATCCCTGGAGACATTCAAGGCCAGGCTTGATGAGGCTCTGAGCAACCTGATCTAGTTGAAGATGTCCCTGCTTATTGCAGGGGGGTTGGACTAGATGACCTTTAAAGGTCCCTTCCAACCCAACACATTCTATGATTCTATGATTCTATGGTATGCGGGTGTCAAAGTCTCAGAGCTCACCAGATGCAGGGTTGAGGAAGAGCAAGACCTGGGCACTTGACCCAGGCTGGCCAACAGGATTATTTCAAACCATGAATGTCACATTCAATCTAAATTAGAAAGCTTGCTGCATAGTGCTCTGTCTCCCTTGATGACAGTAGTTCAGAGAACCTCTTGCCCCGGTGCCGGACCCCTGAACCCTTCCCTTCCTCCTGAAGCTGGAGTGCTTGCAGTGTCTGACACTTGCTGTCCCCTGCTGGGATTACACAGCTGCCTGATGATAGAATGGGCTGAGTATAATCCTTGTGTATTTTATACGGGCATCGGGATCAATACTGGTTCTTTAGTGTTATTAATGTTAATTATTTAGTCTTATCCTATTAAATCTATTTATATTTCAACCCTTGTCTTTCCTTGTTTTATCCCGATTCCCCTTCCTGGGTGGGGAGGGGTCATCGGGTGATAGAATAATTGTCTAAATGACAATAAATTGTTGTGGGTTTCTCAAACCATAACAATGCCACGAATGACTTGCAAAGGTCACATTCCCTTCTCTTCGGGCTTAAACAAAGCTCAGGCTGGGAAAGCCACATGCCTGTTGACCACAGCCCCACTTCTACTCTCCTGCAGGGCACAGAGGAGAGAAACACAAGAAGGTGCAGACTGAGGCAGTTCAGAAAATAGCAATGTTTGTTTTTTGTAACTCCTGACTTCTTGGGCATGAGTTGTTAGGATTTTTCTTGGCTTTAAAACCATAGTTTCAAAACTCATCATGCCAACAAATTAACGTAATTTCAGACGTGGGGGAGAACAGTTAATGAAAGTAGGAGGGCGGAGGAGATGAGGGATCTTAAAGAAGAATATCCTGAAGGAAGAATTTGCTGCCATTTCTTGTCGATACTGTTGTGATTGCTTTCTTGTTGCTCTTATATGTTCTTCACATTCATCTGATGAAAGATGTTCAAAAATATAACACAAAAATAGGCAAACCCTGGAAATATAATGTATCTGCCAGAGGACGTCTAGAATTAGGGAGAGGGAGGCTGTACGTTCACTTCTTAGTGCCTTTTCTTTAGGCAGGGGAAACGGTGTGAGCTACTTCTGTCCTTCAGGCCTTCTCCTGCTTCTCCAGCCACCCATCTCTGCCTCCCCAAGCTGCTTTGTGTTTGTGAGTCCTCCTCAGAGAAACCGTTGCTGACCTGGCGGCTCCCACCTGGGAGTGCAGGACTGCAGAGAAAACACTGTTTTTCTGTTCCCTCACCTTGTCTGATCCCCTTGGCCTGCGGACGTGGATCTGGCCAGCTTCCAGGGAGTGAATGTGGTGATAAGGGAAGGCAGAAAGGTTTTGGAAGGCAAAGATATAGTGTTACACTGGGCACCAGCACGGAAGATAATGTTATTACTGTGACGCTGGCATGCGATACGAAAGGGCAACAGAGTGCAACCTCAACCATGCAGTCGCAATTTATCCTAACTCTTGGAAATGACTGAACTAAATATTCAGTCCAAAAACAAAAACGGAAAAAGAAAAAAAATTGTCATTTGTAATAATACCAAGTCAAAAAAGGTAGCAATTCTTGCTTTAAAAACATTATCAATGTGAATTCAATGGAAAGTTTAAGAATATCCTAAGGGACAGGAACAGAGAACAGACATCGAAAAAAAAATAAAGCCTCCTCCTGTTTGTTGCTGCTGGAAATGTCTCCTGCCCTGCTGTGGAGGTTGACAGAAAGCTGGGAAGCAGGCAGGCTCCTTTTTCAGGAACTCAAACCACAGCACTTCCTCACTCCAAGATGTGATGAAAGGTACCTGCACCTTCCAAAGATGCCTGCCTGGGATTTCATAGCCTTCCCAGTAACGTGTCCCAGTATGTAATTATCCTCCTTTTGCTAAGTGTTTCCTAATGTCTAAGCAAGGTTACTCTTAGTGTATAACAAACGCCTCTAGTCCTGTCCTCAGCCTGGGGAACAAATGGTGAGCATCCCCTTTGTAGCACTATGTGAAGCCTGTTTCCCCACCCACATTTGATGCTTTCTTTATTAAACTAAACAACCCCCTTTTGGTCACCCTTTCTTGATAGGCCATGCTGTCTAAATCTCTCGGCACTCCTGTCGCTCTCACTGAGGTCTCCCCTGTACACACAGACGTATGCACACACATACACACACCCTACTGCTCAAAGTACGTGTGCCCAAAACGGGACACATACCCCGGGAAAGGTCTTGCCCCTGCTACGTAGAGTGGAATAATAACCTTTCATCTCTTACATGCGACACACACAAGAATGGCTCAACAGCATCTTATCTGATGGCTTATATTCAGCCTCTGCTCTAATACAGCCCTGCACTCTTTTTTTGCTATACTGGGGCATAGACCAATATTCACCATTTTGGGGGGTTTTTGCACGTCATTTTTCTTTCAAAGGTGAAACACTTTGCACTCGCTGTTATTGAATTTTACTTTATCAATTATAGGCTATTCCTCAAAGTTATCATGATTACTTGAATTCTAACACTGTCTTCCAAAACAGTTGCATCTCTTCGCAGAATGTTATCTTCTGCAAATTGTGTAAGAGTATGCTCTATATCACCAGGAAACCTGGCAACAAAAACATCCAACCACTCTGGAACTGGGGCAGACCTGGCAGCCCCAAATGACCTCGACTGTAGAAAGTGAATAATTTATAAGTTCTCTTTGAGCATTACTTTTTTAGGCAGTTGTGCTCTCCACCTCGCAGCAATTTCCTCTGAATGAGGACGTTCCTCCTCCTCCTCAGACATTTTAGCTCTTGCCTTCCTCCAGCCGGTGGAGGCTTCCTCACGCCTCATCACAGAAAGGGGTCTCAGGCACTTAATGTGCTGGACTTTGTCTGCTGATGTGGGGTATCATCTGGGTTAAGCAGTGCTCATCTAGACCAGTTCTATGCCAAGAGTTTGACTACAGCCAAGACAAAAATGTTTTGCCTTTATCCACTGGGTTAAAGGACTAAAGAGAATTCATGTGATATGCTTTATTCTTAACAAACCCATGTTGGCTGCTTCTCATGGGCTTATAATCCTCTAGGGATGAGCAAATCATTCGTTTCAGTATCTTTCCAAGTATCAGAGCTGCAACGTTTGATTTATAGTTGTGGGTCCTCCCTTCCCCTGTTTTTTAAAGACATGATTTATTTTAACATAAATCAGCAGAGCTGCCATGCAGGTTACACCCATACAAATGGACGGAACAATGCAGGGAGAGTTCCTGGGCACTGGGACTGAATCCTCCCTATCTGACACTGTGAGAAGAGTGATGGATTCGTCTCAGCCAGCCAACACTTTCCCCAACAATTCCTGCATATGGTGCAAGAGCTGGTGCAGTCTGGATGAGGCCATCCTGGTTTGGATGGTAGAAGTTTAAAAATATAGCTGTAGCCAACCATGCCAGTCAGCCCTGCACAAGATAATGGCCCCAATGTTGTTTATTTCGTAGATTTTACCAATATTGTCTATTCTGTAGATTTTTTCTTCACTGAGCACTGTAGAAAAAACCCAACAGAACGCTTTCAGATATCTGAAATAACTAACCAGGAAGGTAAATGAAGGAATATGATCCACTTCCTACAAAAGAAAGAGACTTTGGGGAAATGGCTGATGCCAAAAATTTTTGTGTATTCGATATATCCCCATTAGCAGGGGTCTGATGCAGTAAAACAGAGAATCACACTTCACCCTTGGGGATTGCAGCTCAGTTGCTGGGGCTGGATCTCTCCCTCTGCTCTCCATCCAGTCCGTCCTTAGCACCTGAGGTTTTTCAGGAGAAATTTTGGATGGGGTAGAGTTAGCCGCAGTAATTAACTCACAGGCAGTCTCTGGAGCTGGATGAAGCAACGTCTCCAATAATGTTTCCAATTAATTTTTAGGTAATAGCGGTGCATGGCGTTCTGCGAGGAACGCTGAAGGTTGGTGGAGGTCCATTCATCAAACAATGATGGGAACCATGGCCTCCGTGGTGTACACAGATGTTCTGATCTAGGGAAACATTCGAGAGAAAAGTTAGCACAGCAAGACAAAAGATACATCACAGTAAAAGATTTCTAGCCTTATAATTAAAAAGAGAAGAAGGTAAAGGCATATCTGTTCAGCAGAGAGAGTGGAGTAATAACTAAAGATAATCTAATTATGGTCTAAAACCAGAAAGAACATCTTTTTTTCAGCTGTCAGTGGAACAGATGACTCTGTGTTGTGGAGGGGGGCTCAGAAGTGAGCAGATACTATAATGATCTCCAGCAAAATCCTTGTGGCACCTGTAGCAGAGGTGTGACAAGGGCGAGACGTGATGGCAGGTTTGAGGCTCTGTCATGGGACCAGAGCAGAGCCAAAGCCTTGGGGCAGATCCACTTGCAAATTTTCCTCAGTGAGCACATCAAACCACAAAAAGAGAGCTGACTATGAAGAGTTTGTTTTTATTAGAAGACAAATTAGAACAATTAGTTTTTAAAATAGAGAAAATTGGATGTTCTGGGTGAGAGACTTCAGTGTTAAAAGATTTTCTGAGTAAGTTTTCCTCCGTATGCTCTCCATTTGTGAAAGAGTCAATGAAAACTTCTCAAGGGCAGATCTTGCCTGAGCAGCCTCACGTCATGGACTGAGGGGCAGCTTCGATGGGAGTTGAACTGCCCAGTATGTTGGTTTTGGCAGAGTTTGGCTGTATCCTGGTGTATGCCTCCGTGTGGCACAGCCAGGGCTGCCCCATGCCGGACACAGCCAGTCCCAGCCGGCTCCAAGGGCCCCAGCGCAGGACACAGCTGAGCCCCTCAGCCAAGCTGGGGGCGCCGGGGGGGGAAAGAGGTTTGCGAAAGGGTCGAAGACGGCCCAGGCAGAGGAGGAGGAAGGCAAGGAGGGAGCAGCAGCAGAGGGAGCCCCAGGGCGGAGGAGGAGGAGGGCAGGAGGTGCTGCAGGCCCCAAGCAGGGATCCCCTGCAGCCCTGGAGAGACCCCGCTGGAGCAGAGACCCCCCCTGCAGCCCGGGGAGGGCCCCAGGCCGCAGCGGGGGGATATTTCCTGCAGGAGCTGCGGCCGTGGAGAGCCCAGGCGGGAGCAGGTTGTCCCTGAAGGACTGCAGCCCGGGGCAGGGCCCGCGCTGGAGCAGGGAGAGGGGTGAGGAGGGAGGAGCGGCCCAGAGGGGCTGGCATGGACGGACCTCATCAAAGTCAACACCTTCCTCAAGGTGGGCAGCAGAGGGGGAAGGTGCTGGTCTCCTCTCTCTGGTGACCAGCGACAGGACACGAGGGAATGGAATGAAGCTGCATCAGGGCAGATTAAGATTGGACATTAGGAAAAGGTTCTTCACTGAGAGGGTGGACAGTCACTGGAACAGGCTCCCCAGGCCTGTCAGAGTTCAAGAAGTGTCTGGACAACACTCTTAGGCATATGGTTCAGTTTTAGGTAGTCCTGAAATGAGCAGAGAGTTGGACTCCGTGATCCCTATGGGTCCCTTCCAACTTGAGATAGTCTATGATTCTATGAGCCTAACCATCACCGCTACCCCCTGTGCCACTTAGGGGTGAGGGTTTAAAGGAATAAAGCTGGGCCTGGGAAAGGTGAGGACGGGAAACTGTTATTTTAATTTTTTCTCTTTGTTTCTCCGTATCTGAAACTATTTTAATTGGCAACAGAATAAATTAATTTTCCCCCCGTAGAGTCTGTTTTGCCTGTGATGGTACTTGGTAAATGATCTCCCTTTTTCTTCCTGTTTTCTCCCCCTGTCCTGTTAAGGAGGGGGCACGAGAGAGCAGCTGAAGGGGTGTTGGCTGCTGGCCAAGGTGAGCACCCAGGTAAGATTGACTTTAGGACAGCTTTTGAGACAGTGTCCCACCACAGTCTCACCCTGGGGGCTGAGGAAGCCCCAGCTCAACCAACAGAAAGGAAGATGAGCTGGAAAACTGGCTAGGTCGCCGTCTCACATGGCTGCAACCAACGGCTGAACGTCCAGCTACAGGCTGCCAAGGGAGGTCCCCGGGGGCCAACATAGGGCTCCAAAGACACTCATCAGCAACCAGGGAGATGATACAGACTGCACCCTCAGCAAACTGGCAGGTGACACTGAAGTGGAGGAGACAAACTTTCATGGTTTAGTAGGACAAAGCCACGGCTGCCCCCGTAAAGTGCTAGTTAGAGCCCTGCTTTGAACAAGTGGTTGGACCAGAGACCTCCAGAAGTCTCTTTTGACCATCAGTTCAATGACACTGTGATTATAATAGCTGTAAAACAAAAATGTGGTGGACTAGTACTGATAAGTAAGGAAAGTAATATAAGTCAGGAAGAATATTTGCAGTCACTGCAAAAGTGCTCCCATGCTTGGAATGTCGTGTTTGAAGGTTAGGTCCTCCTGAGGAAAAACTGCAATAAAGATAAAGTTGGTATAAAAAAAGTTGGTGAGATCATAAAGATAGATGACCTGAGGGATCACATCTTCTTTATTTTGAACATTTATTTTGTTTTTTTCTGATTTAAAAAAAAAAAACAAAGCTGCTGTTGTCTTTTCAAGGGAAGCATAGCAGGGAATTCTCCTTTCAGCAAAGGTATAGCTGAGCAACCACTGGTGTGTTCCTGCAATTGCTGGAAGGCTGTTGGACTTGTGATCCCTCACAGAGCTCCAACAGTGCTGCTCAGCTGTGTGGCAGCATCTTTTCCCCTTGCACTCCAAGCTTTTGGGGCTTGGACACAGGAGGTGGATCCAAAACTAAGCAGGAGTTGAGAGCTGCCATCTTAAATATAGGGATATGAATCCAAGTGACCTTGTGCAAAGGGGTTCCATACTTCTAGAAGTGAGGAGGAGTGGGAATCACTGCCTCCCTGGAGGCATGTTACCACCAGCAAGAGTATATGCAGGGTCCTGCCTCTGTTAGGGGGAATGGCCAAGTCTGAAAACCCATGTTCCCTCAAATACTTCATTGGCAGGGACAGAAATGGGATGTAGGGACCATGACTGATAGCTGCTGTGGATGCTGTGTGTCATGAGTGGCAAGGCTGAAAGTAGGTCTTGGAGACCTGTGGTGTGCGGCTATGGTCTCAAGAAAATTATGCCGACCATGTAGCCTCTCTGAAAAACTGTGATCACATCTGAATGGCCGAGTTCAGAAATGACAAATTCAGTGTGGACTAGGTGAAAGGAAGGGCTTTCTGAAGGACCATGGGAATGGAGAGTCTATTTTATAATGTCCTGTTTCATAAGGAGTCTTGTTTAGTCTGGCAGAAGAGTGGCTGCAAGGGAACATGACTGCTTTCTATAAATACAGCAGGGAGGGAAACACTGGGGAGAACTATTTAAGTGAAAAGCCAATTCTACTGCAAAACCAAGTGGTATAAATTGGCTCAGAAAAAAATTAGCCCGGAAGATTTCTAACCAGTCGAACAGGGACGTCCTAAGGCTGCCTAATAGCTGCAGTGTGTTGGAGGGGGGCATCCAAACTATATTTCTGGCCAAGTTTGACAGGTTTCAAACCAGATCCTTTGGCTGTTTGTAATAGCAGACGCTGGGACTCAGTCACCCAGGAGCTGCTCTGCCCCTGGCCCTGCAGGGCTGGTGTGTCGGAGGGCAGAGATGCTGCATCCCCCATGCTGTTTTGCCACCAGGGCAAAATTACACGGCTCTTTAAATTGCTTTAGTAAACATAGCCTAAATGTTTTCTTTTGCTTTCACAAATTTCTTGTTAATCTCAACACTGTTCTTTCTTTGTTCCCCTGGTGTCCTGGAGACATACTGTAGTCCAGCCAAAGGACCAACGCCGCCTTCTGTGCTTTATCCTCTATTTTTTCCCGCACCGTCTGACACTGCTTCTCAAGCAGCACACCTGTTATTCCCTCTTCTCCTTTATCT
The DNA here is from genome assembly GCA_013396915.1 of Stercorarius parasiticus. Taxonomy (NCBI): domain Eukaryota; kingdom Metazoa; phylum Chordata; class Aves; order Charadriiformes; family Stercorariidae; genus Stercorarius; species Stercorarius parasiticus. Next base: position 39,670 of record VWZL01005075.1, read on the forward strand.
CCATGCTCTCCCATCCATTTCACTCTTCCTCCTTATTTCTTTTCTTCTACCCTGTGCTACACCTGCTGGATCTTCCCTATCATCCCAGATCTCTGACTTCAACTCCCAGCTCTTCTTACACCGCCATTCACCGTTTGCCTCCCACATCTTCCTGAAGTGAGTTTGATATTAGTTACCTGCAAATTGATATTACATGGGAACCTATACCTACCAGATTCTATGTGGGGTGTCTGCCTAAAAGGAGTATCGTATGATGGAGAACATAAATTTAAATTAAACAAGACCAGGTGCACATTGATACAAAGGTGGCTTGAGGGACTACAACGGCTCATTTCTATAAATGGACTATCAAAGACTCCACGGATTGCAAAGCACATGTTGGGGGACAGAGAAGTAGCACAGCTGGGTTAAGGAGGATTTTTTGCTTGGGAATTTGCCTTCCTTTTTGAGGTGTTGGCCTGCTAGCTGGAAAGAAAGCCCCAGATCCCCAGTCTCTTGCTACATGGCTCCTTCTACGTCTGACTCTTGTCTGGTGGGCAGAGAGTGTTTAAATCAGTTGCCTGAGTGCTCACTAAAGAGCAAAACACATCCTGCTCTGAAAAATGTGGCATCTGAAAGTCAAGCAGAAAAACATGATGATTATATACCCTAAAGTGGACACTTAGGTCTGGTCAACTGGACACCCTCTAGACTCTACTGACTGGATCTCCATTGACTCTAATCGGAATTTAGACACCCAGCTCAGAGGTAGATGCCCACACACAGACACTTGCATTTAACCAATTGATATGCATGTATCAAGTGTTGTTGGAGATACCCCAGGGTATCTCAGATGTATTTATGGGACTGGCAGAAATTACACAGGATCTACAGTGGCCTTGTGACCTTCTGAAGCAGCAGCTGGAGGTTAGGCAGAGTCCTCTAGGACATTTTAAATGGCACTGAAGTTCTGTGTGTGGGCAACTGAATCAAGCCTGTGTGTCTTAATCTGGAGCTGGATCGCCCCTGAGAAGGTTTACAGCTGAAATAAAAATTTCCACGTGCGGCTGAAGAAACCAAGTGAGCTGGTTTTGCAAGCTCCAGAGTTTCAGTGCAACACTTGCAACTCGATATTGATTATCTACTAAGAACAACACAGACTTACAAAAAAAAGAAAACACTCATGTCTCCAAAGAGGAGCAAAAGCAAAATCTGAGTGAAAAATGATAAAGGCAGGTGACTGTTAATTGATTTATATCACAGGATACAGTGACTGAAGAACTTTCATACTGTAAATAAGAAAACAGTGCTAGGAGTGGCCTAAACTGAAAAAAATACCAACTTTGAACAAAACCAAAATGTTCACCAGCTCAGAGATGTGAGATTAACTTGGCTGCTGATTCAATGGATCAAAAATTGCATTGATCTAATGCCTCTGACTTTCCACATTACGTCCAGAAAGTGTAATCCAAGTACACCTAGACCGGAAGATTGCTGCCTGACAAATGCTTTTTTTTTTTTTTTTCTCTTAATGGAAAATTTCAGCTCCATTTTTCCAGCGGTGCAAAACATCCTCCGCTTCCCACATTGTGAGATGACAACAATGCTCAGCTGTCTTTGGCCTGAGTTATGGAGCCCTGCCAGAAAGTATCTCAAGTTGTGAAAAGTCTTAAATCAACACATTTTACCACTGAAGAGTGAGGAAAAACAGTTTCTAAACCGTATGAAATATTCATGTCTAGCATCTTGTGAGATACCATCTGGTTAGATCAAACCAAAGCAGAGCTGATAGTGACATAGAAATACGGTGGATAGAAAACAGGATGATGCGACTTGAAGATTCATTGTTTCGTGACCTACAAAAGACCACTGCAAAACCAGCAAGCATTACTTTGGACTTTGGGAACAATTAGCTTTCCGAACAAAGAAAAATCCGAAAGAGAAATGTTGATCCTTTGGGTCTGTCATTAGGAAAATCATAACGTTATTCAGATAAAATGCTGCCTCTCATGACGGCATTGACAATTTAATTGCAATTTAGTATTTACCTAAATATTAAAGTGTCTAAAAAAAAAAAAAAGCCCAAATGCCAAAACTACCAAACAAGCACTTCTACAGCCAGAAGAGTAAACAAAGGGCAAATCCTGCTGCAGAAATTGTGATCTGCCAGCATTTTATGTTTATATTCCTAGAAGTAAATATGTCCTTTTTTCCCTACAAGCCATTGTCCACAGGGTATAGTACTGAGACTTGGGGGACCTCAGTTTTTCTGCTGCCAGAACTACTTTTCTGACATATGACCTTGAGACAGACGTTTTGCTTCTCTTACTGCTTCCCCTCCTACTTTCAGTCTCTTCCAGACAGGGACGGTTTTACTGCGCCTTATACGATGGGGCCTCTAGGTGCTACTGCAATGTAACTAGTGGCAGCACAGGTGCAATTGCGAGTGGAATATGGCTTTTATTATCCAGTTACAAGGTCACCGTTGGGTGAAAGGATTGCTGCAGAAAACATTACCGAGCCACCAGCCTATGGCTGCCTCCCAGTTAACTAATAACATTATTTCAAACGCAGGGAAAGTATCTGAGGCTCTCCCAACCTCGCCAAGTTTGCGGCGCCGCGGAACATCAGTGGTAAAATGGCCCGACGCAGGTAAGTACGAACACGGAGATGCTTAAACGACCAGGGCCTTCCCCACGCTGTCCCTCTTGTTTGCAATTTACCCATTCCTTTTTCTCAAGGTTAATTAAGCTTCGTGACACTTTGGAGGATAAGCAAATATGGTACCCAGCTCCACGGAGGCGAAAGATGGAGGAGGCAGAAATGAAATGGCTGCCATGGAGTGGGAAAGCCGGAATCAGGACCAGGGTAATCTCCATTCCGTACCTTGTGATAAAACTAAAATGCTGCCGCTTGAACAGCAGTGTCAGTCACACAGTATGGGCTCTGCGCAGGCTTTGAAAACCAGGGAAGAGAGCATCAAATGTTCCAGCCCACTTAATTTGAAAGCTGCCTATAATAAACCCTTGGGAACATGTAAAACAGACAGGTCAAATTACATAGTTACACAAATACCACTGGATTTCTGGCATTTAGGAATAAAAGGCTTTGATCTGTTCAATTTAAAAGTGCCTAAAACATGCATACACTGTGTTAAAATCTAACATTAAATGCTTTGTTTTTTGTATTTTCCAAAAGCTTAGCTAGAGACAATTTGTACACAGCATGACAAAACTTTGCCTTAAAAACCTAAATATCTGTGCACGCGTAATCTGGCACAGTGTGCCATTGCAAAATATTTTATATTCAGCAAAATGACAGTTCTTATCTAGTTCTTATACACAGAAACCCTTAAAAAAAAAAATCTATTGCCCTTTAAAAGCCTCTCTCTATTCCTCACTTTCCCATCTGTCTTATTTATAGCTCTCTCCTTTGTAAAGCCCTCCAAGATCTAAGAATGAGAAGCACTCATAAAAACTCTCTGTGAGCCAGGATCTGAAACCGGCAGCACTTATGGATGTTCTGCATATGAAGGACGGACTTCAATGCAACACTCCGGTATTCAAAACCAACCCTTCATCGCAGTGACCTCGTCAACAATTTCGCTTGAAGCCAGCGCTCACTCGAAGTCTGTATAAATGCATCAAAACGCCTCTTAACCCTCCTCCCACTTATTTTCGGCAGGCATTTCGCTGTGTCTGTGAGCAGGGATCCTCTCTCCCTGTTTTCCCTCGTTGCACAATTGGCTTTCCATGGGCCTCTTTGGCAGCTCCAGCCCTTTTGGAAAGCCGAGTTTATTCCTCCCCTCCTCTTTCAGCCCGGCATTGAGGAGGAGGAGGTCTGCGGCAGGGACACCGTGCTGCAGAATGTCAATGCCAGAAGTGGCCTTTCTCATGGAAATCAGGCGCAGGAGTCCGGCATTGTCCCTGCAAGAAGGAAAGATGTGGCTTTTCTTTTTTTTTCCTCTCCCTTTCTGGGATATTATATTTGAACTGATGAGTTCTGGCTCCCTCATGCCTCGCAAGTGCCAGATCCTTCCTCAGGATTGATTTCTCCACCTCCTCCCTCACCTACATTGTTGCGCCATCTCCTCTTCGTCGTGTCCAAGTAGTCATTACAGGTTTATCTTGCCTTTTTTAAGATTTCACGAATAAAAATGCCAAATAAGTGGATTTGACATGAATTCACTCAAGACAAGGACTGCATTTATCTGCCCCAATATACGGGACACAAGCACCGATTACACCATTTCACCCCACAGGAGAAAAGGAAGTATTGTCCCCGTTGAACTGGAGAACAACAGGAGATGTGCAGGACGGAAACCACTTCCCTGGGGACACGCCAGTGTCATATTAATGTATCCTTGGTGGCATATTTAATTTATGCCCTTCCCAAGAGTTTGCTGTTCAAAGCCTTCCTCCTGTTTTGACTCCACAGGGATGTTGTGGGGAGATCAGTAACACGGGCACTGCAATTTTCCAGCGTTATGAAGGCGCAAGTCCTGGTGTCTTAATATGTCTCATGGTGGTTGACAGTCACATCAGACAATTGTCTAGTACATTAGAATAAGGTGACTGCTGGTTGCCACTGACTGGCCAAACTCATCCCCTTCACAGCCCTGCGAGCCGGGCACAGTCAGGCTCATGGTTTGGAGACTGGAAGGGAAAAAAGAGACCCATCAAAAAGTGAGCTCCAGCAGAGCTGGGACCTACCAGAACCGCTGTGCAGAGCCAGCAGACCCATACACGGGCTCCCCAGGATGGGCTGGCGTCACCCTCAGCGGGCAGGTCAGCATCTAACCCACGCTGCTCCAGTGCGAGGGCCCCCTTCCACCCCAACGCTCCTGCGCTGAACAGCACCAAAATGTGAGTGTTTTGGTGGCAGTCAGTAATCACGGAATCATAGAATGGTTGGGGTTGGAAGGGACCTTCAAGATCATCTTGTTCCAAACCCCCTGCCATGGGCAGGGACACCTCCCACTAGACCAGGCTGCTCAAAGCCCCATCCAGCCTGGAGCCTACAACAATCAATCTAGTTGGGCTGATAAGAAACAAGCCACGTCACAAATTCAGTGATAGTTAAAAAGCTCTCTTTAACATAATTTCCTTATTAGATCTCTGCCTTCAAATGAGCAAGACCATGAATCCACACGGTGAATCCTGGTCTTGCCATGACAGGATTTAAACTGGTTTGTTAATACTCGCGGAGAAAGGTATCACGCGTTTCAAAGGCAGGGAAACCGTGTCTGTGCCCTTTTATCCACCTTCAGGAAGGGTTTGCTGAGTACATTTCCACGTGTATTTCTGAGGAATGTTGTATTGTATTTCTGAATGAATATTTCTGGTTAAAAACCATTTGAAACTGTCGCTTCGGAGCTATGACAGATATGTAGCGCACACAAAGCACGCAGCGTGTTCTGCGTGTCGGGTAGATGAAAGACGCGGTGTAATTGCTAATTGATAGCATATTTAAATATCGTGCCCGTGTACTTATCTCGACGTAGAGCCTGCAATATGGCACGTGCTGTTAGTGCCTGCGCCTTTCAGGACACAAGGGACAAACCCAAGGTACAAAACCCTGGCACCGATGGCTGCATGCCGTGCGCGCGTAACCTTTTCACAGCTGACGGCGCTTGAAGCAAAGGATTTACGTGTAAAAAATTTATGCACGCATTGTGCAGTGAGGCATCGAGACGTGCACCCTGCCATATGTTATACATATTATGTATACGACATCGATGCCAAATACTTTGGGGAAAGTAAAGGCAGTTGCCCACATGCTCCCCAAACAATGGGAACGTGCTGTAAGTTGTGGGACTGGGGAAGCAGCTGCATCCTCGGGGAATACTAAGGCACCATGGGATGAGGAACAACACTGGAGATGGAAAGGAGCAGGCAAACTGTGACGGCACCAGCTCGGCTTGTGTGTGTGTGCGCAGAGAAAAGGCATCATTTAAATTTGTGTGTTAAATTTTCCTGTCTCCCTCTAGGGAGGAGGGAAGGACCCACCGCACTGGGGAGTGTGGAGGAGCACGTCCTCCCGCTTTCACCCATGTCTTTCCACTGGCCTTTAGTCTAACACACTGCTCTCCCCAGGCTCCACAGCGGCCACGTGCAGCAGTCACAGCGTTGCAGAATTGTTCAGGATGGAAAAGACCTCTAAGATCATCAACTCCAACCATTAACCCAGCACTGCCATGTCCACCACTAAACCATGTCCCTCAGCACCACGTCTACGTGTCTTTTAAATACCTCCAGGGATGTGACTCAACCACTTCCCTGGGCAGCCTGTTCCAAGGCTTGACAACCCTCACAGAGAAGAAATTTTTCCTAATATCCATCCTAAACCTCCCCTGGCGCAACTTGAGGCCATTTCCTCTTGTCCTACCACCTGATACTTGGGAGAAGAGACTGACCCCCACCTCTCTACACCCTCCTTTCAGGTAGTTGTAGAGAGCCGTAAGGTCTCCCCTCAGCCTCCTTTTCTCCAGGCTGAACAACCCCAGCTCCGTCAGCCGCTCCTCATCAGACTTGTTCTCCGGACCCCTCACCAGCTTCGTTGCCCTTTTCTGGACCCACTCCAGCACCTCCATGTCCCTCCTGTGGTGAGGGGCCCAAAACTGGACACAGCACTCAAGGTGGAGCCTCACCAGTGCCGAGCACTCCTCCTGCTCCTGCCCCACACCCCTCTACCTCTGCTCCCACTGCAGCATCTCCCTCGCAAGAACTTCATTTTCCCTCTGACGTGCTCTCCCGCATCCTCCACCACCTCCCTCCCTCCAACAGCCCCAACAGACATTTCAGGGGGCTCACAGGGTGAAAGCGCTGGACTGCAGGCTCATGGTGGCCACCACACAGGACACAGGACAATGTGAGTTACATGCACAGGTCACCGTGCATACATACACTGCACAACGTGGCCCATAAAGACCATATGCTCCATGCATCAGGCACCATATACACCATACACACCGTGCACCATACACACCGTGCACCATACACACTCTGCACACCACGTAGCCATGCACCCCATGCACCATATAGACCATGCACCCCACATACCCATGCACCTTGTGCATCATGCTCCCCACGCACATCACAAACACTGTCCGCCCATATAGACCATGCACGCTGTGCACCTTACAGACCACGCACCATACACACTGCGCACCCTATGCACCCCACACACTGGTGCCTCACATGCACCATACACGCATGCACACCACACACACTGTATGCACATCCCACACCCCCCCCATACACACGTGCACACACCATACACACATACACCATACACACGCACACCATGCACATATGCAGACCATACACACACTCCCCCATACACACACACTCATACACACCATACACACATACATACACACCATACATACACACATGTGCGTGCGCACACCATACACACATATATACCTACACACCATATATACACATATATACATAAACACACAGAGCATTACACACATATACACATACACCCCCCATACATACACAGGCACACACACACACACTATTACACAATTACACACACACCCGTCATACACACATACACACACCCTACACACATAGACATACACACATACACTCCCCCACACACACCGCCCCATACACACATATACATTCAGACACACACCCCCATACACACATATACATACACACAGACCCCATACACACATATACATTCACACACATACACATTCACACGCACCCCTCATACACACATATACATTCACACCCACACACATATACATTCACACACACACCCCATACACACATATACATACACACAGACCCCATACACACATATACATTCAGACACACACCCCCATACACACATATACATACACACACACCACACACACATATACATTTGCACACACCATATACACATATATACACACACACACATTCACACACAGATGTACATTCACAAACACCCCCCCATACACACACATACATACACGCACACACCATACACACATACACATTCACACACACCCCTCATACACACATATACATTCACACACATACACACACCCCCCCCATACACAAATATACATACACGCACACACCATACACACATATGCATTCACACACACATATGCATTCACACACACCATACACACATATGCATTCACACCCCCCACCATACACATACACANCACACACACACACACACATTCACATTCACCCCCCCCGCCATACACACACACACGTACACACACCCCTCCCCGCCACGCTCCGGACGCGCGCCGGCGCGCGCTGATTGGCGGCGCGGGAGGCGGCCCCTCCTCCCCTGGCGGCGCGTGCGCGCGGGCTCGCCGTGCGTGCGTGCGTGCGTGCGTGCGTGCGTGCGTGCGGGGGAGAAAGGCGGGG
>VWZL01005075.1:48385-101115 GCA_013396915.1 Stercorarius parasiticus
CTGGGAACAGAAGTTGGCCTTTTTTTTTTTTATTTTGGCCTTTTTTTTTTTTCTTTTGGGCTGTAGGGTCTTCTGCCCCCCGCCCCGGCCCCCAGCTTTGCATAACTTGTCTCCCGAGTTGACTGTCCCTTCCTCCCTGCACTTTGCCCTTGCCCGGTGGTCTGTAGCATGAGGGAGTAATTCAAGGACTGGCTTTTCTTTCCTACTAGTGAGAGCTGGATCACAAACAAGGCAGGCTACCTCATCGTTTATATATATATATATATACACATTCCTTTTTCCCCACAGCAACCCAGTGCTGAAGCAGGATTCTGTGATGGTGTAGAACAAGGCCCTTGGGCATGATTTTTTTTTTTTTTAGAAAACCCTGGAGTGAAGTTGCTATTAGCATATAGAGTTTGAATGCCACAGGCAGCCTGTTGTCTCTTCATGTTCAAAGAATAATTTAGAGGAGCAGCAATGACTCACTAATAGAAAGTATTACTTGCATGAAGGCAAAACCGGGTGAAGTTTCTTACTTTACCACAGACTTACTACTCTGTGACCTTGGATCAGTCTTCCTGCATCAGTCCTCTGTTTGCTTATGAATCGGGAGCAGTGGTGCTTTCCAAAAATGTACTGTGAATAACTATGCTAATGACTGTGAAATGCTTATCTGCTATAGTAATAACAGGTAGATAGTGGAGTTATTTCTACTACAGCAGCATAGAGGTTCTAGCCAGGATGTGAGCATTTTGACTGCAGAATTTTCCTCTAGTAGCTACGCTTTGATGGAAATAAGCATTTGCTTAAGACGTTTGATAACCTTTGATATTGCGTGATCTGCACTACGTGGTTATCTTTCAGTTTATGAAAAGTATGCTCTAATACACTTTCAAAGAGCTGCCATTCCACAGTGTGAATAGTTTATGGGTGTTTTTTCCCTCCTGTTTGCCTAAAACAAAGCTGGTATCCTCTTCCACTGCTGAGGAAACCTTGTGAATTTCTAATGTGGCTGGTTATCTCTGATAGTTGCCATTTCTGAGCTACTTGGTGTTCTGGTAGGGAGCTGGAAGAGAGGGATCTCATATACTTAATATGATAAAGAAATTACTTCTGGCGTTGGTTTGTAACTTACTGTGATGCCATTCAGTTGTATTTGCCGGGGTTTTGTAGTTGTGTTAACTCGATGCTATCTCAGGGTGCCTCTGTATTTGTAAGAAAATACTAAAGGCACTGACAGTAAGTTCCTTACACGTGTAAAGAACGATAAACAGGAACAGTATTTTCTCTCTCACTTTATATGATGCTCTCTATAGAAAATCAAATGCCTTAAGTATGCTGTAGGCAAAAACTTTAATACAGGAGTCCTGGAACTGTGAAGGAATTACCTGTGGTGGTTCACACACTGCTCTGAAGTGGTGTGCAACCACTGCAATAACAGGTTAGCACAGAGCTGGGAGTTGCTCCTGTGAATACTGACCTGAGTGAGCTGTGTTTTCCCTCTTTACGGTATTGCTTTATACTTACTTGCGCAGCTAGGTTACTTGTCTCTCTTTTTTTTCCCTTTTTTTTTTTTATCTATTGTAGAAGGATACACCAGGAAGACGCACTATTTGACTGATACCTTAGGGTTTTTTTGAAAGTAATTTGATCTATGGTTTCTCTCTTGTCTACTCAAGTTAATAGGAAACTTCCATAATCAGTTTTAACATTAAATAGGAAAGCTTTTATGTGTTCAGGAGGAGGTAAACACAACACAATTGGGTTCTTATGGTGTTGTTTTTTTTTCTTAACAAAATTGAAAGCTGCTCTGGTAAAATGGCAGTTCATTGTTAATTCATAATATGTAGGTGCCCTGGAAAAATCAAATACCCAGTTCGTAGCTACCCTTAGGCATCTCTAATTTATGCAAGCAGAGCTCACTGAGTAACTACTCTAAGTCTCATTGACCTTAGTAGGTTTGCAGAGGTCATATTTTAACACAGGTAAGTTGTGCTTGAACTATTTTTTCAGTAAGTATTAGGAACAAGTAGTTGTGTACATAATTACAGGCTCTTTCCAGTTCTCCATTACCTTTTCTGTTTTTCTTTAGATTCTTGCTTATAAGTGCTACAGTAATTCTAGAGTCTTCTTGGATTTTATTTTTTTATCTCTCATCTTAATATTAGGAAGAAACACAGGTTTTCTGAAAACAAGTTCTTTTTCAAGGCCGTGGTAAAACAGAGCAAACTGTGAGGCTTTACAGGAGAAAGGCCAGTTTTAGGTTGGGAGAAACTTGGCTTACGAAAAGCCAATGTGACCCAAACGTATATGAGTGACATCAGCATTTTTCGTGAGCCGTTTATGCTATTCACTTCTGTTGGTTCCCAGCAGTGCCTTATGTAAGCTTGCACTGTACATCCTGTCCTGCTGTTCTTGGGCATGAAAATTCATTGGCGTTATCTTACTGTAGGTTTGCAGAGCTGAATAGTTAACTGGCTGCTTGTTGTCTCAAATGTCCACATGCAAATTTCTTACGAGCATGCCGAGGAGATCTATGCCAGGAGCATAATACTATCCTCCGAGGAGACACTGGAGGAGTAACTTGGAGCGACACACTGCTTGTCCCCTGCTCCTTTTGGTAATGGGAACTGTAACCGCTGTGGAGTAACGTGGCTGTGGAGATAACCGTGAGAGAGGTTTTACTGGACGGAAGCCTTGATCTGTATCGTCCATAGATGGACCGCTAATGCAGTTTTGATGGCTGGTGATAAAACAGCCATAAAAACCAAAGGACTAGAGTTTCACTAGAACCTTCGATAATACTAAGACTGGAAAATAAAGGCTTTTATATAGTATTACTGTGCATTTCTTGTTACAAGGTCTTCGAGAGGAATTGTGCCTTCAGATACTAATGCTTTAAACGTGTTCCTGTAGTTAACATTTAGTCGGTCGTAATGAAGATACTGTCACTTGATGGGTGAAATTGAAGCAAACCCTCCATTATAAGCTTTCAAAAATAAACATTCCTTCTGTTTTTCTTGCTTGCTAAATCTAGCTGAAACTTGCTGGCATTAAATCCTGCAGTAACACAATGTTTATAGTTTAATTCTAAGTAAATCGGGCACCTTCTTTGTACAGTATCTAATGTTTCAGAAAAAGAAAAAAAGCATTTTTTAAATACACTCTAGTCTCTTGTTAGTGCTCTAGCGGTGTGAGGGAGCCAAATTCCTGCTTAACTGTCTTGGTGAACGTGGTTGTCCTTGTCTGGCTCTGTGACTTTTTTGGAACAGCTGGAAAGTTTCCTTACGAACACTGATGTAGCGCAGTCATGTACACGACTGTCTGTACAAGACGTATAGCTCTGCAGTGGAACCGTATACGGAAGGGTTGACATGGAGGAGAAGCGCACCTGGAGAGGAGAGCTGATGGGGAAGTAATGAAGAAATCCTTCCTATGACTTTCCACAAGTGATCTGTTCTGTACTGCATGAAACAATTTCTTGTTGTAAGGGAGAAACAAGGGGAATGTAAGACTTGATGAGAAGACTGGTTATCTGAAAAGGAACAGGTGCAGTGCTTTTGACAGTTAATAAGTGAGCTGTTCTTGCAGAGTTCAAGGAAATTTATTGCCAAAACATCTAAAAGGGACTTGAATTTTCATTTTGAGTAAGGTATTGAACTATCACCATTGCTTTTTCACATGAATCTAGGAATGCATGGGCTTTTTCTAGTGCTCTTGTTATTCCTGGAGGATACGGAAATCTATTTTAAAACCATATATAGGAAAATGGACAGCAATGCAGTTGTATGCATTTTAGCAGAGACTTGTAACAGCTGTAAGAGTAAACCTTGTTTTAAAAGAAAAAATTACTTCAAAAGCACCTGCGTGTAGCACATTCAAGGTTCCATTACATTATATTTTATTGCTTTACAGATATTTATGTGACTATGAAAGTCTGCATATATGTTGTCATTATTCAGTAGCCTTTTCATTTTGTAGATGTAGGCAAATAAAATGTAGTCTGGATGCTTTAATCTGCTAAAACATTTATAAGAAAGTTGGCTCTGGGAAAAAGTTTCCCACAGGATGCAGTGGGTGTCAGGTCTAAAGGTCAGTGGCAGACAAAGTAGTGAAGGCTCTTTTGTGTTTATTTTTCTACATTATTTTTTTAAACAAATCCTCCTTAAGAAGCATGGAAGCTTTCTTTGTTACTTCCTAAATTTCTAAATGCTAACAGGCATTTACAGGTTTTTTTCATACTGAAGAGTTTTGTTGAAAACTTAATTTTTTTCTTTAGGAGAAGAAAAAAAAAAATCAGGGCAGTTAATGCATTCATGAACTCTTAGCATGGAAGTTCCTGGTGTAAATCAAAAAATCCAGATGGAGTTTTAAGTGACTGTCATGTACAACTTAGGAAACGAACATTCCTGATACTAATAAAAGGGCCAGATTGGAACTACATAATTAATCCTAGCGTCCTTTTCAACACATGATAAGATTTGGCTGTAACAGCCATAGAGTTAATGGAGACAACTGTCAAGCTCTCTGAAGCAGTGGATTGTTTGCCTAAAATAAAAATACCTGCATGCTTACTCTTCTACGTATCTACTGGTGATTAGTGCTCGTGCTGCAGTTTAAATGGGAAAATAAGCATGAGTAGTGGCGGACTTGGTCTTGAGTCTATTTCCTGTCTTAAATATGTATGTAAATATATTTATATATGTATTTAATATGTGTAATTAATCTGCATACATATTTTATGTATCTAAAAATATCTAAAGATAGGGAATAAGTATATAGGTTTTTTTAAGTAGTACATGGCAAAAACTCTGTAAGAGTCTATTTGAAATGTAATGACTGAGGAGCCCCAGGAAACAATCTTGCAATTAAGTTTAGTCACTATATTTGTCAGTGACCTGGAAGAAGTGTGCAGGAAGGTGCTAAAAAAAAAAATAAAAAGGCTTATGAGACGGCACAAAGTCTGTGTCAGAGACAGACAGGAGGAATGGGCAGATGGCAGTCAGTACAAAACAGGTGAATAATCAGGTTGAGAACAAGCTGAATAGACCATGCAAGTGAATGTGCTGTTTGCATGCTGCTTGCATTTTTGGTTTAGTTAATGTGGTAGTGATTTTTTTCCTGTTGTGATCTATGGAACAGAGAGGTAAAAAACTTGTAGCTGGAAGCATATATAGTGGTGAAAGCATGCCTGCCACTGTCAGAGGGAGCTTCTGGCATGAGTAGAAAGGTCGGTGCTTTCAGAACTATCTGGATTGGAAAACCTTAAAAAATCCTGTTCCGTTTTATAGACTTCACCTGCAAGTTTATTCAGATCTATCTTTGGCATGTGTAACATGGAATAATATTAAAATGATCTAAAATTTTAGTTCCTGGATAATATGGGTGTGCTGCATGATGATAGAGTAATATTTTTTTTTTTCTGCAATGGTCTAGAAGGTAACAAGATGTATTTGTGATAATTTGTTTCCATAATTTATTTTAAGTCCTTTGTTTGAAAACTTTTTGGCTAGCTGTCTTTCCTAACTGTGTTCGTTGCCTGGCTCGGTGACCTTTTCCAGATTGTTGCTTGGAGGCACTACTGGAGTCAGGAAGGTAAAGAAGAACAAAGGGATGGTTGTACTGATGAATGATTGATCCCGTAACACCTAGCACAATACTAAGGATTATACCAAAAAAGTAAATAAATCCAGAAATGGAAAAACTCCCCCACCAACTCTTGCTTCAAAAAGGTTATAATATCAATTTATAACAATAATGAGGCATACACATGGAAGAGAGTGTATTTAGATCCTGTTGATCAGCTTATTGGTAACTTTTGTCAATACAACAGCAATCTCGGCCTTTCCGGTTTATGTTTGTTTCAAAATGTTCCTGCCTTCTTTTCTTTTTTAGGGAGTTCCATAAGTTAGTACAACAGGAAACTGGTCTAACTGGAGGATGCCCTACTACCCAATAAAGAGGCATTGTTTTGTCTGAGAGAACACTTAATGAGAAGAAGCACAACCTACCTTGCAGTTTAAAATTTATTTAGTACCGATAAGTTTCCTATACCAGAAGTTACCCTTTAGTAATACCAGTTTGCTCCTGCTATACTGTCGTCTTAGGATACCTCAGTCTGGAAAACACCCGTGAAGAGTTTTAATAGCACAAGAAGGTTGAGGGGAATTAGGTCTGTATTTCTGCAGAAATGAAGGTTAGAAAGATAAAGGAAAAAAAGATTAAAATATTCCCAAGAAGTGCCCTAGATAAGATTGTTTCATGTCTGAGGGCATGTTGAATCCAGTGGGAATGAGGAAGCTGAACTACTGAAAGGCTGTTTAATTCTTAGGTTTCACGCTGAATCAACACGATGTTAGATACCAGAGTGGTATTGGTGGAACGTGGCCATTTTCTATAAAGAATATAGAAATAAAATAAGTTAGTCCAACACAAGTCTTGGCTGTGTAAGAGCTGTGTGGAGAATGAACACTGGAGGCTTAACACGAGTATAATAAATCAAAATACCAGATGAGCCTCAGAGGACTTTCCTCATTTACTTCATTGTTTTCTCTGCAGATATAACATGGTTCAGCCAAATGCAGTGTCGTCATTCTGATGATGTTCAAAGTGTTTCTGAATGTTCCTGAAGACTGAGCTCTCTTCTATGTGTTACCTTAAACTGCTTGGCTCATCATTTGGAGTGTTCAGTGCACTAACAGAGTATTTTTATATGCAGAAATTGCAGTGGGAGCCCACAGTTTTGGGTGAGTGGTGAGGTATGTTGTGCACTGTTGATAACCTACAGAAAAGGCTCAAATTTGTACCTTCTGGAAAGTACTTTTTGCCAAAGCTGATGCTTGGCGACAGAAGAGGGCTGCCCTGCTGACCCTTTGCAGTTTGGCAGAAAATGCTCCTGAGTGCGTGAGCTTCCTAAGCATATAGCCCAGGGTACAGACTGCTCAGGGCTGCTGGCACAGAGCATTTTTTTATTTTTTCTTAACCTTCACCAAACTGTCTCCTTTCCCCATATCCTCAGTACCAGGCAAACAGAATAGTAAAATAGAGGCTAGAGTTTAGTAAGATAGAAACTGGAAATAAAAGGGTAAAAGTAGAACAGAGTGTTCTGGTTTAAGCAAATGGTGCCCTGCCTAGCTGTTGACCTGCTGTTAACGTAGAATTTCTAAGGCACGTCTCAGCTGTTGGACCTGGAGAGTCAGTACTCATAGCAATTAGCCTCTTAGCAGTGTAACCTTTGGTTAAGTATTTCAACTCAAAATTGCTGTGACTTTTTCCATCACATCTTCCTTTCTTTTGTCTCATCCTTAGTAGGGCCTTGGCTGGAGGTGCGAATGCCACGTGTTGGTCGTGGCTCTTCATGGAGATGGGCACCTCTTTTTATCCATGTTCATTTTGCTGGCTGACTGGTTCATACTTGATATGCATGACTATTTTAACGTACGTTCTTACAACATACTCATACGCTTGGTGTAATGTGTTTTGTTAACCTGATGTTTTCTGAGACTATCTTTATAGAGACCACGTGATATATTATTAGCACTGCTGATAAACTTTGTAACTAAATGATCTGATTATATATGGGTCATGCTTGTAAAAAAAAAAAAATTCTTTTTCATCATTGTCCCTCAACCTACTTCTTTTGAAATTTTTTTTTGAAGTTTAGACTAATCAGCATTGCACTCCTAGAAGGATAGGTAAGCACATCTTTTCCATCAAAGGTTAGGTTAAGACAAGAAATATTACAGCTACCAGATTTTTAGTATGAGTTTGACAGGTGTATATTGTATCCAAATAAGACAAAGGCAGGAATTTCAAGAATGTTTTTCTTGATGGTGGTTCTACAAGCCCAACTCCCCAATATTTCTGTGGGTCAAGGGCATCTTCATTTCCACACAGCCCTTTGGCGTGGGAGAACTAAGACGTCTGCTGACAGGATCAGGCACTTTGGGGTCACCGGAACACTGTGAATGTTCTGATACCAGGGAGGCTAGTTCTTCTGCAACCTGTCCCTCATCTGTTCTGAATATATCAAGGGAGTATTTCAAGGAAAATATGAAAATTAAGGTGACTTCTAGAGCTTTATGAAGATTCGTATGCTGTATCTCTACCCTTTATAGCAGAAAAGAAAACTCAACACTGAACAGAGCTTGCCATGTTCAAAACTTGAATCAGCTGTGATCTAAGACAGATTCTTTAATGAGGAAACTTGGGTTACTTTCTTTGCTTAAAATACACATCTGTCTGTTTTCATTCTTCCCTCTCCTCTGATTTTTAATTACTCTGTAACTTGAAAAATTATTTGCCGCATCTGATCCCACTGCTTTTAATATTAATTACAAAATAAATGTAGTAGTTGATATCCTCAGATATTATGTGATTAGGCATAACTGTTTTTTCTTGTATTTTTGCATTTGTCTTGTATTTTTCATTTGATTTCAGCCTGTATGACTTCTTTGAGTTCAAAAGCCTAATCAAAATTTTACAATGAGTTTTTTTCCCTCTGAATATAGTGACTAAATGACTTGTCTTGATAAGCACACTAGTTGGATCAGGAACTGCTAAGCTGGTGGTTCAGTTAAACAGTCAGATTGTGCCAAATATTAACTAGAAGCAGTAAAATCTTGGGAAAGTAAAACGAATCTATGTACTTAAACATTCCTTGGTTCTAACAAACTGATTGAAGCTGTGATTCTGTATGTTAATGTGGAGTTGCATACTACCATCTCAGGGAGAAGTACTGGTTTATTTGTTGCTTTTTCTTACGCAACACACACTTCACTGTGAAGTTCCTTATTGCTATGGTTAATGATATTTGACTTATATGTAAATGAAGAAAGACCACCTTTATTTACAAAGCTGGAACTGCTGTTACGCGTATTACCTTTAAATTTCTCCTAAGAACAGCAGGCATCCCAATAAAACCAAATCTCTGCTGCAGTTCTCAAAGACTGTTAATCATTAATTATTTTTCTTTTTGTGAAAAGAGAAATGTTTTCCTAAGTTGCCTGCTTTAAATGAAAAGGTGTATACTGTGTTTTCTGTCAGTTTACTGGTACGCTACAAATCTACTATTGCAGAGTTTTCCTTGGAAGTTTAGAGACACTTTATAACGTGCTGTGAACTTGAGTGATGTGGCTGTCTGCTCCAGTCATTTCTTCACCCCCTGTAGAATGAAGAAGTTATTTTATCTGTCTGGTTAATCTTTGCACAGATGGTACTTTCAGATCATTGGAGACCGCGGCACTGGCATACAGGTTATTGATAACTCTGTGATGTTGCCTGTCTTTTAAGCTACTGCTTTAAGTTGGAGAATATAATTAGTTTGAGGAATTCTACTTTTAAACAGTACTGTAGTTAAGTTCAAATTTGAAAGAATAAACATGAGATTTCATTTGCATGTGTAGCTTGACAAATATTGCCATCTGTGGTACTCTCTTGTGTTTAAGTGGAGCATAAGGCTTTTGTGGAAGGGTGGTGAGTTTTGGTCTGTTGGTTGTGCTTGAGTTTATTTTATACAATGACTGGAAGCCTGTATTTGCAGCATTTAAGTGTGCCTTCATTGGTCCCGTTGTGCAGCAGGTTAACTTTAAAACTATTTTCACGGAACGTATTTGTTCGAGAAATGCTATGGCTGATGCTTATTACTCTAGTACCTGTTCTGTTTTAATTTTTCACATTGAAAGAAGATTACAAACTGCACATGATCTTTTTTTTTTTATTGAATTGATCCCTTAGAAGAATTTCTTGATGTTTTTACAATGCTTCTGTTGAGCTAATACGGTCTCCGATGTATCTCAAGCAGATGTCAACAGTTCTGCAAAACTGACTGGAAATTTGCAGTTGGTCACTCAGATAAAGAACAGAAGTAGTGGGTGTCTATAAAAAGTGCTTTCAGTAACTTGTCCCACACTTGCAGGTAAACGACATGGAAGAGTGTGAGGAAAACAGCTGATTTAAAGTTGAGTCAATCTCCAAATGCCTTGAGAATTTTCTTCAGTTGCCTATCTTGGTTTCTTCGGCTTATAAAAAAGCAACTGAAACAGATAAATCCGAAGGACTGCAGCATCCTTGCCCTTCAAACTTTTCAGGGAACATCACCTGGTTTATGAACTGAGTATGGCAGGATTCCTGTGAAAAGCCACGTATTTGCTTATTTTTTATTTTTGTAAAGACATCATTTTTCATATGTAAATGTGGTGAAACGAGGTGGGCAGTTTTATTTTTTCTTGGCTCATTTGTTTTAGGAGATGCCTGGCTTTAATGAGGTGGTGTTTTGGGCTCCAGTGAAGTTCACTTTAAAATCCTGGTAAAATCAAATTTATAATGTAGAAACTCCAGACTTAATGATGTTTTTGTGTGGGAGCTCCACTTTTGGGCTTGACTTACACCTCTCATGCGAACTTTTCTGCAGAGCTGTACCCTTGACCTAATGGAGTAATTAATGTTAATGTGTTAGTAGCTGGCTAAGCCAGCCACCAAAGGAGGATTGAACCACATCCTCGGTTAGAGGCTTTCACAAATATTTCTCAGCAATATTAGTATTCAGGAAAGTATTATACTGCCAAGTTCTTCAAGGGAGGTTTTTGCCTTGGGTGGTTTACATGCTTCTGAATACTCGGAAACATTTTTGTTTATTTTTGCATTCTTTTGGTTTGTCTTTGCCTCTCTCCAAGGATGCTTTCTGGACTAACCTGTAGTGTCCGCATACCAGCAGGTGGAGCATTGGTAATGTAAGACAGACTTCTAACTCCTCCAGCATTTAGGAAAAGTGATGCCATGTAAGTCCTGCTCAGCTGGTTTCCGTGGAGGTGGAGTCTGCTGACTGTGTTTGACAGAGAAGTCTGTGGGAAGAGGAGAAGAGCTCCGTGTTAACATGTGCTGTTAGCAAAACATGCTGAAGGATGGTTTTCAGGCTTGCATTTGGGGTGAACTTGGAAAGGCAGCTTAGTGTTCCTCTGCTGGCTGTTTGTTTGTTTTCCACAAATGTCTGTTTCCTGTTGCAAGGCATGGCATTACTGAAGCTATGTCTAAATGCTTATAAAGTTAATACTACCTTTAAGGGAGCATGATTTTGCCAAATTCATTTTTTGGGTTTTTTTTTTACTGTGTCTTTGAGATATACAGCTCGCTTGTGCTGCTGTTCCCCGCTCAAAATGTTGATACCAGAAGTCTTAAGTTCTGTCTTTTTCCGGGAGCGTGGTGGGGAAAGGTTCCTATTGTGGTTAAACAATTCACCTATTGATTTAACACTATATTGCCACCAAAGCAGGGTGTCCTGCCCTATATGAAACCTTCTTCCTGTCAGTGCTAAGGATTGTTCTGCCATCCATTAACTGAGATCGGCTACCTGCTATAGCAGAAAACTTACCTCTTTTCTTTTTTTTTTCCCAGGATTAGCTTCCAGCTAATATAGTGGTTGTCCAAGTAACCTGCATCATGAAATTATAAAATTCCTATAACAGTGGAGGAAATGGGAATCCCTCAGGTGGAAGACAGAAGAGGACTGCTCTTCTGCCACAGTGCTCTTACCGTGGTCAATTTAAACCATCCTGAAAGTGCAGCAGTAGTCAGGCTCTGTGGCGTGAGTATTCTCTTCATGTTTTTTTGGAATGGTCATTGTGCAACAGCCTTCCTAATTAAGATAATTATAAAGCAATACTAAATAGCACTAAGTGATGTTGCTATTGCGCAGTTGTTATCTGTTTGAGGTGTGACGAAGATCTCAGCTGCATGTACTTGTTGCATTCGTGCATTACTTTGTATTTTGGAGGCATGCATAAAATGTAAGTGTTTAGGTTCTGTGACTTAAAATGCAGCTAATAAAAATTGCTTCAGTATTAACTTTGGAATAACTGTGCGTTACTGTCTTCAGAATGCCTATCGCTATAGGCTGGAGAATGACATTTTTTGATGATGATCCTGTTGTTGTTTTTTTTTTTTTTCCCCCTTAAGAAACAGATTATTTTTTTGCTTTGATTGCTTTCATATGAAAAACAAAGAGGAAGAAGATGAATCCTAAATAACTCCCTTTGAAAGAATAGCTTGCCAACACTGAATGTAGGAATAATTTGTAGCAGACCCTACAAAATCTTTTGAAATCCTTCTCAGAGCAGGGCATTCCAAATAGCAAACTAGCTCTGACTGGGTAGCATTTGGCAATGCAGGTTTAGGATATTTCTTGACATTGATGTGAACCCCAGAATGGACCTGTAAATTTCCACCTTTTTTATAAAACTTGCTACCAAATGAAACTGCATTGGGATATTATTCTAATTCGTATTGCTGAATTATCTAATGGCTTAAAGCTTCAGAAAGGATTTCCTGCTCTATGTGCTTCTCCTGCCATTTACTTTACTTTGGCACTCAGTGGACATATCACTATACTGATTCAACTAGCCCAGCAGTTGAAAGGTCACATAGTGAACTACATTCATGTTTTAATTGGGGTCAGGAATGCAATTTTGACATGACTCTTCTGATGGTCTCCAATTACTGTGCCGCAGTTCTGGTGGAACATGATCTTTAAAGTCCCTTCTAACCCAAACCATTCCATGATTCTATCATTTGACTTCTTTTGGATGAAACAAAATTGAAAGGTGACCTTCTGGATTTGGATAATGCATTTGATTTAAGGCTCTTTACACCATAGGTAGGCCTAGAGCTAATTCTGAAGTGAGACCCTCCTGGAATATATGTAGTTTGAGTATTGTCTTCATCACAAACTGTTCTGTTCTGCAGATCGCCTCCTGTTGCAGTACGATACCTGCTAATATGGGTGTAGGTGTTTTTTTAGGTGAAAATATTAGTTAGCTCACCAGAAGGTGTGAAAAACACCGATCAACGCAAGGAAAAGAGTTCATTTTAGCTACTAGTCTTACTGATTAAATTGAGTTCCTTTCATTCTTATGTTGGAACTCAGTGACAGCAGGACATAATTCAAGGTTCACTGGACCAAAAGTACCCAAAATTAGGGTTATAATGTCAGGTGAATGACCTGTGCTTCCCCTTCACCAGGCTATTTTGTCTATTGTGTTGAGTTGTTGCTTAATCTGTGTGGTCCTAAGAGTGAGTTCTAGGAACCAGTCCTTCTAAGTTACTCCTAAACTGTTTACTGTAATTGGTTTAATTCTGATTATCACTAAAGCTCTGTATTTGTCGTGTGACAAAAGGGTCATACTGTCCATCTTCTATATTAGTGTATTACGGTTTGAAAAGCCATATTTAATACTGGGAGGAAGCAAAATTGAGACTTGCTAGGGAAAAACAGAAACTTAAAATCTGCAGTCTATCCTTAAATGTAAAGCATCCTTGTGTATTGCTTCAGAGCAGCGTTTTAAAAAGTTCATGTTCAAAACTGTATTGTGGGAAACATTCTACTGTCTTTTTCCAATTTGATGGAGCTTCTACAAGCGAGCTAAGTGAAAATGTTTCATATTGCCTGTTCTTAAAGATGTTGGCATAAAATTATAATCTTGAAGGGTTTTTTCTGGAAGAACAGTATGAGTAATCTACAAAGGTCACCCTGGGATAGAGTTTGGCAGAATACTTAAATTCAGTAGGCTTAGGTATGCAATTTCTATTTTCTCTGTAGTTTATTTTTTAAAATATTTGGCAGCAGCTGATTAAAATCGTTTTAACATTAAATACTTGTGATTCCAGAACTGTCAGAGCTGCTGGCACTGTAGTCTATTGATAACACCTGGCTATTTATAGGAAAATCTGTACTGATGTCATCTATGGATAATTCTTTTTCCAAAGACTTATTGACTTCGTGATGTCTGAGGATAACTATTTAAACAAGGCTATAGTTGCTGGAAGCATATTGCAGGTATTAATGAGATCATGGAGTTGCAAGTATAATAGTCAGAAGAGACTTTTGGAGGCCTCCGGTCCAACCATTTGTTCAAAGCAGGGCTCTGACTAGCACTTGGTGGGGTTGGCCATGGCTTTATCTTACTAAGCCATGAAAAGCCCCAAGGATGGAGAATCCACGGCGTCTCTGGGAAGCCTGTTCCTGGGCTTCACCACCCTCCTAGTGAAAAAGTTTGTCATTGTGTTCAACCTGAATTTTCCATGCTGCCTTTTGTGGCTATTGCTCATTCTTATCCTGTCTGCTAGTGCTGGGAGAGTTAGTCTCAACTGTCTTCAGAGTTCCCATCTTGGTAGCTGTAGACAGCTCTGAGATGGTCCCTAGCCTTCTCTTTGCCAGAGAAAACAGGCCCATCTCCCTCAGCCTCTCCCTATGGGTAATGCCCTTGAAGCCCTGACCACCTTGGTAGCCCAGGGCTGGACCCTCCTTGGTTGCTCAGTGTCCTCCTTGAAGTGAGTGAGGGTCCTCACCTCAGCACCTGGTGTTTGCAGAGTGGCCTTGCCAGTGGCAGGCAGAGAAGGGACAATGTCCCTTACCTGCGGTCCTCTCTGCGGTTTGCCTTCTCTGCAATGAGATGTTGGCTCCTGTTCCAGTTGGCTTCTGCCCCAGCACCTGGGGCCTTTCCAGCAGGGCTGTTACTCATCCATCTCTCCCCAGCCTGTGCTGATGTTCTGGGTTCTTCTGCCCTGGGTGCAGAGCTTTGCGCTTTTCCTTCTTGAATCCAATGAGGTTTCTTTTGGCCCTGTCCTTGGGTTTATCATGGTCTGTCTCTGTTGGCAGAAGCGCTGCCATTCACTGTGTCAGCCTCCTCTTCTTCTCTGCTCTCCTCCACTTCAGTGTCACCTGCCAGTTTGCTGAGGGTGCAGTCTGTATCATCTCCCTGGTTGCTGATGAGTGTCTTTGGAGCCCTGTGTTGGCCCCCGGGGACCTCCCTTGGCAGCCTGAATGTTCAGCCGTTGGTTGCAGCCATGTGAGACGGCGACCTAGCCAGTTTTCCAGCTCATCTTCCTTTCTGTTGGTTGAGCTGGGGCTTCCTCAGCTCCGAGGTGAGACTGCAGTGGGAGACTGACTTCAGTAGGGCTTTTGAGACAAAGTATGTTACATGCACCATTCAACTTGCATCAAAGTAGCCCCCCAGCTCTTCATGTCAGGTTAGTTGGGTACGTTCTGTCTTTGATAAATCCTTTTAACTGTTTGTGATTATCTTTTTTTGTCCACATCTTTGAAAATGAATTCCAAATGTATGTGTTCCGTGTGCTTTCCAGAAGTTGTTGGTACTCTGTACCTCTTCTTTTGACTTTCTCAGACATGAGTATAATGGTTTTGGAGCTCGTCAGGAACCTTCTGTGAACGCCATGATGTTTTTTCTAGATGATGCAGGTAATTCTGTGTAGAATATAGCAAAAGAAGCCTAATGCATTTGGTAGCTGGTAAGCAAAATTTTTAACAGTTAGTATAAAAATCAAAGATGATTTTCATCATTTAGAAAAAAAAATCCTGCTAAAAGTAACTTCTGTCTTCTCAAAAAAAAAAAAATTGCATGCCTCATCTTCCTATTGTAGTCCAATAAACTAAATTTTAAATGTTACATTGCTCCAAGTAAGGAAGCATGACTCAAACTTGTCAGATATAGTCCTGGCATATTTACAGAATAGGAAAGTCGTCTCAGTCTTCTTGTTGTGTTGTAAATTATTTAAGGAGGTGCCTTGATTCTGGAGGAGATAGTCGTTGAGAGAGAGGCTATGAAAGTCGTAATTTTTGAAGTATATTTGTCAGATTCTATGTAAGATTGATCTAAGAATGTGGAGTAATGTTTTCAGAATGAACTGTTTT
Source organism: Stercorarius parasiticus (assembly GCA_013396915.1). NCBI lineage: Eukaryota > Metazoa > Chordata > Aves > Charadriiformes > Stercorariidae > Stercorarius > Stercorarius parasiticus. The sequence goes on from VWZL01005075.1 coordinate 64,071, forward strand.
GCCATTGCGTTATGTCTGTTTCCAATTACTGTCAGTAAATCCTGAAAATTATTTTCTGAAAAGAACTTGGTGGAATCTACATTTTAGGTGGAGATAATCATTCTGAGAGTAGTTGAAAGGTGTTTTGCATTCTCTTATGTTGTATCTTTTTTGGTTTGTTATTGAGATTGTTGGTGCTGAAGTGGATGCCATGACTGAGTGCTGTTCTTGTGTGGAGTGTTTCCTTTATGGAAGCAAGCTGTATATCTGTACTTAAAAGAACAGGTCTTTTGGGTATTATTGCAAAACAAATAATTAATTTTTTTTGAACTTCTGCCTAAGGACAAAGATGCTTTGTAAAACCAAGGCCATGCGCTTATCTGATGTTCGTGGCTTGCTGGGTTGAGCTTATTTTCTTTGAAGTAATTAAAAAAATAAAACTGTATATGCTCTGGGAGCAAGGTTAGGATTGATAGTGGTGTACAGGTCACTTCTCAGTCTGATGTCCTTCAGGATTTAATTGTAATGGAGGAGTTGAGCTGACTTTATACAGCAGGGGAAATACGTTGTTGCGATACTGTTACTTCCAACAAAGTCTACAGGCTGCAGTAACAACCTCCAGAGTCTGCTTACCAAAACTAAGAGTGTGAGAATGCCAGGATTTGTCAGACTTGCAACTATACTTATTTGCAATGATTGGAATATGTTCATACAGGATTACCCTTGAAATGGGAACACTTGGGTTGTCTTGCCGGTAGATCTCTTGGTGCCTTGGCCCTTACCAACTTCTCCAGTAATATGGTGTGGACTTAGTTGTTGAAATGCTGATGTTAACAGCCTATCCAAATGTGTCCTGGTTCAGCAGAGGTAAGCAAAGGAACTTTGCAGTATGAATGTCTCCTTGCAGTGCTCAACTTGTTTCCATCACAGTGTTACAGAGAACTATTGTTGTCAGCTGATATCACCAGAGAATTATACTTGCAAATGTGAGTGAAAAGTCATTAAGTGGAGGAGTGTGCTAAATGTGTCATTGATGCAGAGTCTGCTACACCAGACTCAATTGATATCCACTCGAAAAAAAGAAAAAACAACCCAGCCTAACAAATGGCGCATTTATATAGCTTTTTTGGCCTTGATATTTTTAGGGAGGTTTTTCATTCATGCTTCCCATATTTGAGTCGGCAGGCATGGAGGGCTTCAGTGTTTTAGTAAACTTGCTACTGGAGATAGTAAAGGCTGAATTACTTGTATTTAGGTTACTTTTTTTACTGGTAGACCTTTTCTGATGCTACTACAGAGAACATCTATTAAATGTATCCTTTGTTTCTATTCCTTGTCAAGTGTTAGGAGCTTTTTTGCCCTCCTGTTTCTGTCTTCTGCTCTCTTAAAGAGGTGCCTGGATCAGTTACTGTATATTCAGTGGTGTGGACTTTCTTTGTATTTTCCAGGTTGGAGGATCATCTGAATCTTAAACTTAAAGATGCCTTTAAAAAGAAAGCTGTCTGTAAAAAGTGAGTTCTTCGTCATCTTGGACCAGAGATGTTGGTTACCTTGAAAGAAGATGCAGACTATGAGCCCAAATTAGGAATTGGAAGACTTTTCAGGATAGCATGGAGATGTGTCAGGTAGAGGTAGCTGTAAAATATTTAAAGTCATTTGTTTTAAGGGTTTCTAATTAAGTATCTCCAAGAATCTACTCCAGATTAACAGCCTACTTTCAGTGTAGCTCTTTGCCAGGAATGAGGCAAAAATTCCTTTCCTTTAAAAGGGACCAAAAGAGAAAGGTTAAATAGCTGCAGCTATGAAATTAGAACTAATCTGTGGACAGCAATATTGAGTTATCTGTTAAACCCATTGAGTTTGTATAATTAAAATATCTTGATAAATCTGAAGAAGGAATACAAGAAAAAACTTCTTTTCCGTGAGGGTGACAGAGCACTGGAACAGGCTGCCCGGGGAGGTTGTGGAGTCCCCTTCTCTGGAGACTTCCAAGATCCGCCTGGATGCAGTCCTCAGTAATGTGCTCTAGGCAATCCTGCTTTAGCGGGGGAGTTGGACGAGATGATCTCTAGAGGTCCTTTCCAACTCTGAAAATTCCGTGATTCCGTAATGAAAGGGAATGAACCTTTATGTGAAATCTGGCCTAATATGTTTAGAGTATTCAGACTTCTCTTAAGTTTGTAGTTGTAGTTGTTGTTCAGGTTTCTCTTATGGCCAATGCCCTGATGTGGCTATCCTGCCAGAAAAGTTTAAAATCTAAAAAAGTGAAAATAGCAGTGCATGTTGCTATATATTATATAGCAATATAAACTGCTGAATGTCTGTGCTCTGAGGAAAAGAAATGCAGGTAATAGTGCTAATAATCTTTCTTCCTTTTTCTGTTCTTGATTGTAGGTTAACCTGTTGGTTGGGATTTTTATGGGTGTAATTCATTATAAGTTCTTAGTGTGGTAGACAGAATTTTTTTTAGCTCATTTTTAAAGCAAAATGATCTTGGATTAGCCAATTCCAGCTCCGTGTGATGACTGGAGATGACAGATTACTGCATAACTTCCTAAATTACATGAAATAAAGATTGAATTTGGCTGAATAACTTCATGGATATGTTATTCCACCTAATGGAGAGCCAAGATGGTATTTGGTAAAAAAACCCAAAACATACAGTTTTTTCAGGCTAAGCTGTGTTGCTCAGCCCGAGGAATACAAGACTAGGGTGGGGGGTGTCTAATTGCTGTCGTCATTCTCATCCGTAGAACAAAATCGTAAATTTAATCAGCTAACTTTGTTCAGACTCGGATGTGGTGCAATTGGGCAGAGGCCCTTTTTGAATCAGGATCTGAACTGTATTTTGGCTCACACCATCATCCTTCTTTCTGTAATTTGTCCTTGTTAGATCTTAGATAAGAATATTATTTTGCAACACAAACTTCTAGGGGTTTGTTTTTCTGAAATGATTATATATGGCGTACGCATCCAGCCCCCGCTTAAATTCGGTCTCAGCTATGTTAGTAGCATTCTACTCTCATTCTTTCCCATACATTTTTAAGATATCAAGACACTTTTTTCCCCCCCTTTCTTTACAATTGGTAATGTTAGGTTTAATCTCTTTCATTGTTTTAGAATTCACTGTCTGACTTAAAAAATCCTTCTACCTTTTGTACCAAAATTGCTAGCTGTACTGCGCATGTATCGGTGATCAAAGGAAGCAGTGTGTGTGCTTTCCTGAAAATCCGCAGGAAATGCAGTGTTAAAACTACTTGTGTACGTGTACGCTTCCTACTTCACCAGAATTCATCGTGCACTGTTAACCTCCAGTGCTGCAGTGAACTCTGTGTGGGCATTAGAAGCTCCCTACAACCTACAATCGATATTCAAGGCAGTAACATGTGCCTGAATCACGGCATGACATAAGTGCTAATGGCGATGATGTGATTGAGATTACATTTCAGCTGCAAGCTGTGGCTCTTAAAACGTAATGCTGATTCAGACACTGTTTGACCCAAGGCAAACGGCTTAATTTCCCCTTTGCGATCCCTGAAAAAGTGGAATAAAAATGCTTATGAACTGTAAGGCTAGTTAAAAATATATAAAAATGGTGAGAATTTAATCAGTACTTCAGAGTTGGATAAATTTCTTTGAGCATTTAGTTTAGAAATAAACTGTCTAGTGAAAAGACTCTGACCCCCCTTCCACCAAACAAAGAAAAATAAAAAAAAGGACTTCCGGTATATAATCTGTTCTGGCTACTTTACAGTATCAGAGGAATGGGTTTGAATTTAAATAGTTTGGTATAATTACATTACTGTAAGGTAAAAAGGGATATAATCTATTAAAATTAATGTTTGGATTCATATTATTTTTTTGCCTAGATTTATACTTAGGAGGAGTTTGGGGGGGAGTGGAGAAAAGAGCATACTGAGAGCATATCAATTCATGTAGCAGGAGTCTTTAAATAGACTCGACTCTAGTATACTATAGAATTACTTCAATATCCGGATTTAACTACTAGAAAATTGGTGAATGCTGACTGTTGACTTCCGCTGTGACATTCTTCCTGCTGTTTTTTAAATTTGTGTGCAGTTGAAGGATCCCTTTTTATATTTAAGATTTAATGTTCAATTCTCAATTCTCTTTCGGTCAAGACGCATAACTTAAAAAACTGAGCGCAGTAGTGAGCATCTGTCTCCCTTTGTCAGTTGGAGTCACTTTTTTGCTTCCATCAGGCACCTGGGGCTGGACTGCTTTGGCTGATAGAGGGGCTGATTGGCAAGACCTTCACTCCAACACACACACGAGGGAGCCAAAGGACTCACTCTTTTGGCTCCATTCTCTGGGGAGACCTTACAGCAGCCTTCCAGTACCTAAAGTGGCCCTACAGGAGAGATGGGGAGGGACTCTTTATCAGGGAGCATAACGATAGAATGAGGGGTAATGGCTTTAAACTAAAAGAGGGCAAATTTAGATTAGATATTAGGAAGAAATTCTTGATTCTGAGGATGGTAAAGACACTGGCACAGGTTGCCCAGAGAAGCTGTGGATGCCCCATCCCTGGAGGTGTTCAAGGCCAGGCTGGATGGGGCTTTGAGCAGCCTGGTCTAGTGGGAGGTGTCCCTGCCCATGGTAGGGGGCTTGGAACTAGATGATCTTTAAGGTCCCTTCTAACCTGAACCATTCTATGAATCACATCTAACTGTGACAACCGAAGCTTCAAATTCAGTGAGTGATACTGGTCATGCTGGCTGTAGAGTGAGGACACGTTAAGATAGGGGGAGAAGAGAAGGAAGAAGTTCTCTTTGGCCGCTGGCCTCTTCACCCTCTTCCTTTCTCCTTCCTCCCCTCTCCTTGAACTCTTTGCTCAAGGTGCTCATGTCAGGTGCAGTACAAGTTCAGTGTGACTGGTAAAATAATGCTTGGGGCTTGGGAAAATTGCAGTAAGTCTCTGGCCTGCATGGCTTTGGTTTGGAAATTGTGAAAGAGCACAGATTTTAGGTGTCATAATGGTGTCCCTTTTTTTAGAATTAAACCTTTCTTGTTATTCTGGAGTGTTGAGAGATGAAGAACGGTTCATAGGCAGGTCAGCAATCGTACATTGCTGTTGGAAAATGACAAATAGGTACATCTCTCATGTCAGGAAATTTTATGTAGTCTTTAAGATCACTTTTATGTAGTCTTACAGATTTGCATCGTTCTGTGTGTTCTCTCCATGTAGAGTTAGGAGGGGATTTTATGCTTCAAAGAATGATCTTTATTGCTGTTCTTAGGAAAAACAGAGAAAGGGATTAACAGAAGCCAGCAGTCAATATTCTTCAGCTTGTGATGACATTTGAATAAATCCTGTTTGGTTTCAGTGCTTCTAAGCTTTACAAAAATGAGAGGGTAGTGCCTTTAACGAAAGCTGGAGTACTCTGCCTCTTTATGTCTGTTTTAAAAAAAAAAAAAAAAGCGTTTGGGAAAATAGCTGAAGATGCTTCTTAATAAATATAAGGCTTCAACTTTGATCGAATTTTTGTAGAAGTTGTATCTTTTAAGCATGTAGTTGTACAAAGTGATCTGTAATGCCTCTACCTTTTTTAACACCATATTTAGAAATTAAAACTTCAACTTTTATACAAATATAACCACTTCGTAAGATGCTGTGTATTTGTAGTCGACAGTGAGTTGGATAAAGAGCAAGAGACTTCATTGTCATGTGTATTGGCTATTTGGTGATGATTTATCGTTAAAACAAAAGGAGGTTGTGGGGAGTTTGTTCTCAGGGCAGGTGACATTGTTGTAACCTTCATTATTCCTTAAGAAGTAAGTGTTAAAGGAAACCAGTATAAGAAATGGTTCATTGCAACTTAATGCTCAGCAGCCTAATTAGTCAAATACCATGTGCCTACCTCTGCATGAAATAGCCTATTTCTTTCCCATGTAAAATAGGAATTTTCAGTTTTGGAACAGCCTGAAGAGGCTTTTGTTGCAAATGACCACTGGCTTTTTAACTATTTATTCTCAAAAATAATGAAGGTCAGCATGGTATCCATAGTGACTGCATGCAGCTTCCTCGTTAATCTTGGCGTGCTGCTGTAATAACTAAATTCACTTACTGCTAACAAGTTTTCATGTTTTGGGAGGAAACCTTTGTTTGAAAACTGGATGTGATTGGTTTTTTTATAACAGTAATCTTGATTATTGTAGTTTTTCTTCACTCTTAAACTCCTTGTCATAATTTTTTTTTATGAGTTGCTGTGGAGGCCTAAACAGAACCACCCAGAAGCAGCAACCTTGAATTGCTAAAGTCTACAGATAATCTGGCAGTAGAAAAATTTTTACTTGCAAAATTCTTTTCTTTCTGAAGGGATAAAGACTGCTAAAGGGGACTACACCAATCTGCTTTCACTTCTGTTAGTAAAAGGAAGATGTCCCACTATAAGCTACAAAATTAAGGCATATAAGTATTGTATAAATATGATCAAGCCAGAACTATATGTTTTTTTTTTTAAAAAGATCTGCTGATAGGAGTTTCAGACCCTCCATGTCCATTGCAAAGACGGGGGAGACTTTCGCAGCAGCAAGAGCTGCGCAGGAGTCCTTTAAACCGTGACTTCTGGGTTACTTCTGTGCACAGCGGTGTGGGATCGGAGCGTTAGGAGAATATGCGACATCTAACTCAGTGCAGTGCACTTTGGTTTAAATTATTGCCTCTCTAAGTGTTACGCATTTTAAATATTAATTTTTAATATTATAAAGGCTCTTTTAACTTAGAGGAAATTGTTGCAGAACAGAATTCAGTCGTGGAGGAGTTTTGATAGTAACTTGTCGAAGATGGGAAGTAAAACGGTTCCATCCTGAGGCTGTTGTTATTTTCCCTTCCACCCCGTCCTTCTCCTTTAATGCTTACCCAAAGAGACGTGGGTTGGCTTTTGGGTTGTTTTTTTTTTTTTCTTTTTTTTAATTAGTTCGTCGTAATAGAGCTTTAAACTCATCAGGTAGGATTCTGAAACTGAAAGTAAATGTTTTCATAATTCTGTCCAGCTTCTGTTTCTGATATTTTCTTTATTGTGAACATAGCTTGTTTTGCTGCTGTCTTTAATTTTGGATATAGCTTTACTTAAAAATATAAATAACTATGAAAGGATAGCTGTCTGCAAAATTCATAGGATGTTCAAAGTGGAAATCTGTTTATTTTTGAGAGCTCCAGGAATGAGGGTATAGGGAAGTAAAGTCAAGGGACCTTTAAAAAAAAAATCTGATTTATTTATATGGATTTTAAATGTATAAGTAAAATATATAAAAAATAAATACAATTGAACCTAAAGTGGGCTTAAAATGTATATTAAAAATTGAGAATTTATATTCTTACATTGCATTTAGAAACTTTGTTAATTTAATGTAAGTTGAGAATCTAGAACTGTATTTTTGTTACTGAATGCCAATGTGTGGGGTGGGGTTTTTTTGGAATTAGCTGAACAGTAATTGGCTGGAATGTTATGGAAGCACGTCTTAAATCTTTTCTCTTTTTATTTCCCCTCCTCTGAAGGTGCTGGGCTGCTTTGCACCGTTAGACCGTTGCGGTGATGCGTGGTGGTCTGTTGCTGTAAACATCCCCGACTGGAAGCTGTACCACTCCTAGCTTTCAGTCAGATGTTTGCTGCACCTGGCTATTCCTGGACAACAGCAGAAGGAAAAACTGTCATAAGTATGTGCATATATATCTAACACTGTTCCTATAGATACAGTTGAATTTCCTCCAAATGAATTAACCTGATTGTTATTAATAGCGTAGGTATGTTTTCTTAAAATCTAGTCTGGGATGGAGATAGCGGGCTGTTGCGTGTGATGGCTCAGGACAGAGCTCTTCGCTGCCTTGCGGTACGAGCTACGGAGTTGTGCTTCTCTGGAACATAACGGCAAGTGGGGGTTAATTTCTTGTGCAATTATCCATAAGCCAAACTTGCTTTATGAATTGGCTGTTTTAGCAGCTTCTGTTACTTATGACTCTTCGGAAAAAATATTATAACTGCTGGCAAATACTTAGCAGGCATTTTATTTCATGTGCCTGCTTTTTGTTGTTGTTGGGGGTTTTTTTTCTGAAATTCCATGTTCTGAGTGGGTGGTGCTCTTATTGTTTGTAAGCTGGATATAACCCAAGGCCAAAATAAAGGTTAAAAATATGACAGAGGATGTGTTTTTGCGCTAACAATGCATAGCGTATACACTTGTTTGTGGTATGGCCATCTTGGTTTGTGCTACCCCCCACCATGGCACTACAAAGGTTTATTTTTCATGTAAATAACAGCTTTTGAAAGTCCTTCTTCAGAATTAACTCTCCACTGATTCAGTTCCAAAACGACTTAAAGCAACCATGTCAACAGGAACAGCTAGCTGCAAAAAGAAAAGCTTCAGGAGTGGCTTACGTGAGTAACAACTTCTGCCACTAAGAGAGAAAATATTCTTGTACTACTTTAGCTCTCCACTCTTCCCCCTCCCAAAATGTTATCTTTTTATTCCCTAATATTTAAAAGAAAGACTTTGTTCAATTTATTTGATAGTATAGAAAACCTAGTTGTTATTTGTTCCACTTTGCTATAGTCATTCTGTAAAAGAAGATTATATCCAAAGATAAAAATACTCAGGAAAGTGAAATATTTTCTTTAATTTATTAGAATTAAAACTACTAGCATTTCTTAGTCCTGGGAAAGCTGGACTAATAAGCACTGGGAAGGTAACGATTATCAAGTAGGCAGTGAGTGACCAAACGTGAACCAGGGACAGCCATTCTTCTGGCATGGTGCCGTGCCTGTAACTGTTGTGTTCCTGTTACTGGGGTGTTCTGTCTGATGACACAGGAACACGTGTGGAGATGGAAGGTGCTGAACTTATTTATTGACCTAATTCATTCCCTGCACCTCTGCAAGAGTTTGTTTTTAAGGCAACTTGCACACTTAATACAATCTCAATTAAAATATTTTTTTAAATATTACATCTGGCTTGATAATTCATGTTGGGTATATTGATAAAAAGAACTTTGAAGCAGAATCTACAGATATTGCTTTCTTTTTTAAAAAATATAAAAAAAGGCGCTGGTAGTTGTTTTCCAGCCTTCCTTTGCTGTAAATATGCAGCATTTTCTGGTTCTGTGGAGTATTGGGACGCAGAAGAAAGGAAACGTTCTCTGTTAACAAACTTCTGTGACTGATCAAAGTAAACTTGTTCTCTCGTAATTAATCTGGTAGACATTTTGGTTAGTGCTGTCTCAGCCTTTCAACATGCCACATAACAGTACTTTTTTTTTCAATAAGCTTAGTTCATGTGCAGTTTGTCGGTCCAGTCGTGTGGAACTTTACTAACGTGCACATTTATGTTGTATGTATCTAATACATGTACTCAACCACAGCTGTCGTATGTCTTCACAGCAAAACAAACTGAAGTCGCTTGTAACTGCAGGAAATAAATTTTAAAAAACCACACCGCATTTTTGTTTGTGTGAGGTTTTTTTGCCAAGTGTTTGAAATACAAGGATCTCCCTTTTTCTATAACTGAACATCTTAACACGTCTCAAACATGGCTGTTTGCACCTGAAGAAGGTGGGGTCTCTTAAAATGTTGGCCGAAGGCATCTTTATGCAGTGTTTCCAGGTGAGCTGGCAGTACTGGGGCTGCTGGGAAGGGACGGTGGGAATTGTGCAGCTCTGCTGGCGGGGAGGAGGAGTTGGAGCCACCGTTGCATCACAGGGCCACAACTGTAACAATTTTGGGAATGGAAGAGGAACATCTGCCACATCAGCCTGGTGATTGACAAGCAAGTTACCCCGTCTTGTTAACAACAAGCCTGTGACTATTACTACAAGGAGCCGTGGATCAGTCTCAGATTTGCAGTGTGCTAATTTCAAAGGGGAGGAAAATAGCTGAATGAAAACCAGGCTGGCAGTGCAGAGGCCAGCCTGTTGTACGCTGTATCTGCAGGTGCGATGTCCAGTTACCTTCAGAGATGGAAGCCAGGGAGGCGCACAGAGGTCCTCACTTGCTGAGCAAGTGGAGTGTCCGTGAAGACCAGTGTTTGGGGTCTGGATTAATTGCCTATGGTTTTCCTCTGGGTGGTTTGAATGACCAGGACAAGAGGTAATGGGCACAAACTTGAGCATAGGAAGTTCCACCTAAACATGAGGAGGAACTTCTTTCCTTTGAGGGTGGCAGAGCACTGGAACAGGCTGCCCAGGGAGGTGGTGGAGTCTCCGTCTCTGGAAACATTCAAAACCCACCTGGACGCGTTCCTGTGCAACCTGCTCTGGGTGACCCTGCTCTGGCAGGGGGGTTGGACCAGATGATCTCCAGAGGTCCCTTCCAACCCTGACCATTCTGTGATTCTGTGACCACTTAAAAGCAATACATCAAAGTCCTCGGTGAGTTTAGGCTGGCCTCCCTGAAGCACTGTCTTCCCTTGCTGTGAACTTGCAGCTGCGTTCAGCAGAAATGCTTGAGCTCCTGTTTTTCTTCATACAAAGAACAACTTAAATCTTTGGAGGCTTCCCTTCCTCCCTCCTCTGTGTAGGAAATAATCTGCATCTCTGGTTCCTGCTCCCTGGTAAATCTGCACAACACCCATTCAGACACGAGCTTTGAGAAGGCTGAGGCTTGGCCTCCTGGCTGATGGAGTTTATTGAAGCGTTCTTTTCCTGGACTGCTGCGATTTTCTTTCTTTGAGGCTGTAGACATTAAATCAAACATACCTGTAAAATCTAAGATAAGATGTGGAAGCCAAAGTAACAGTGTTCTGCTGTCTTGCTGTTATAATGACTTATATTTCTGAGTAACTAAATCCACGTGGAGGAAAATAAGAATGAGAAAGATTGAAATAATAGGAGTGCCTTGAAAAAGCTCTGGAGCAGGAATGGGAGGTTAAGAAAATACAACACAAATACGGAGACACAAATGTAACAGCAAAAGCTGTAAAACAGCACACTGAGGAAACACTTGAAATGTTCAACACCGTTTTTTTTGCATAAACAGTTTGAGACGGGCATCTTTGAGGACTGTTACCCAGTTTGCACCACCCCGTTAATCTTGTATTTTGGTGTTGAGTTTCCATTTTGAAAATTACTCAAATTTGAGATTTCTAAAAGGTGTCTGCTCTGAGCACCAAGGGCCTTGGCAGGTAAGTGCACCAGAACGCTGATCTCCACCGGCTGCCAGAGACTTTATTTTCCTTCTTGTACCCTCTACAGCATCAGGGACTGTACACCTGTATTACCGTGTTCTGATATTTAGAATATTGGCTGTTCAAAATAGGTGTTGCGACTTCATAATGTTGGTCAGGCTTAGTCAGTGTTGCGCGTGCCTTATGAGTTGCACAAATTGTAGCTTGCAGAATATATTGCAATATGTCCGTGCAGATTCATTGTTGGATATCTTGAAAGCCAGTGCTGTGTTTAGATTTTTAAGCTAATTTTTAGTTCCTGTAAACATCCTACACTCAGCTATAACACGTGGCAGGGCTGGGGGGTGGATGTTTACTTCAACTGACTTGGAAAGGCAGCTTTCCTCAGTGACCGAGTGACATATTGGCAAGAACGGAATACTATTTTCCAGTAGTATTCAAATAAGCTTATTGTATTGCAGATGCTCTCATTTCTGTGGAAGCAGTATGTATTTCTATGAATGCCTTAATATGCAAATTATGATCTATACTGACTGTATAAAGGCACGTTTATTGTGAAGCAGTCTTTAGCTGATGAAACCTGTATCTTTTTCTAAGTGCAAATAAACTGTGATAATACATCTTTGCCTTGAAAAGTAACTTCTGATGTCCTTAGTTCACCTGGGATACCCTGATGATAAGAGAAATAATCTAAAATCTGATACTGAATGTTCAGTTCTCAGTTGCAGCAGTGATTTATTGCCTGTTACCTGCTTGCTTATTATCAAAGGAGGAACAGATACGTTGGGTAATGCTAAAAAACAAACAAACAAAAAAAAACCCAACAGATCATTTAAGTAGTAAAAGTACTAAGATTTAAGCATTCCTGTTGCCTTTTTTTATCTAACAAAATGAGAAGCATCTCATTTTGACGGGAAAAATCTGGATAGGAGAAGGAAGGAGAAGAGCACCTTTCACTTTCCTTGTAACTCTTACCTCACTTCTCCTGGAATCCCATTCCTACTCCCGATGGATGCGTTGGTGAATAAAGCATGGCTCCAGCAGCTGGAGAAATTAAGTACCAAATTTAACTGTTCAAAAAGAGCTCAAATATTTTTATTCAAATGGAAGAGTGAAGGACATAGCATTCGTCATCATTGTGAAGCAAAACCTGGTTTCTTGAGGGTTTTTTACAATTTTGTATACATTATGAAAATTGAGAGGGTTTTTCCTTATTTAAATTCACGTACCTGAGCACCTTTTTACTATAGTTAAGCTTTTTGCTGTGCTTTTATTTTTGCTTCCAAACCGAAGAGGCTGCCTTAATTTGCAAACGCCTGTGTGGGCGGGTCATATGCAATATTGTGGCGCTGCAGAGAATTGGACGCAACCAAATGCATCCAATTCTGTATTTACGCAGAATTCTGGTGTGTGAACGCTGCAGTGCAACCATGTATTTACTGTGTGGGCATGGCTGTGTGTAAGAAAAGTTCTACTAGATTTTGATTTAGTGCGTGTGTTTAATTGGTACGAAACTCTTGACTTCTCCAGTTGGGGGTGAACTAAGGAAGTATGAGGGATGTGAGTTGTTCTCAGGAGAGATCATGTAATTAAAAAAGCTTATCTCCAGGAAAGAATCTTCTCTTCTTCTTCTCTTCTTCNCCCAGAGTTAGAAGCCTGGTGGCATCCCTAACTCTGTCTGAGAGAACTTCACTCCCAAGTTGCTAGTGTATCTCTTCTCTCCATCCGGAAAAAGCCTCCCACTGAGTTGCTGCGCTCTGTGAAGGCCAGATTTTGGCAGCAGGATGGGAGCCCAGAGGAAGGCTGAGGCGATACCTGTGAAGCCGTAACACGTTGCGGCTTTGCTGTCGTGCGGTACGTGGTGATTGATGCTGACACACGCTCTTGACCTATTTCACTGATTATTTCTACCCTTGTGCATGTAAAGGACGGCGCAGTGTATTCGTGTGTCTGTATTTCATCCCTGAGAGGGCAGTGAAATGCCCTCGCTGTTTCCTCTCAGTCCGGATCAGTTCCCAGGGCTGGTGTGTTGTGCAGCGCCACGAGCCGATGTAGCCGTGGGATGGTGCAGGGGCAAACAAAAAAAAAGGGGGTTGACGGCAAGAGGGAATCCTCAAATCCAGAGAGGTGTAAAGATTCATCTCGTCAGCGAGTGCCTGTCTCTGGAGCTGGTTCAGTTGGTCCCATGGATCATGTAAACAAACCGAGGAGATCAGATGTGGATGTGTATTTGGTGTTTCAGCAGGTTTGTTTGAAATGCATGTGAGATACAGAAATCGTATTGCAGAAACGTAAGTATGACCAGAAACAGAGTCTTACTGTTGTTTTGTTATAGAAAGAACAGTTTTGATTACTTTTAAAAAAGGACTTAAAACCCCTAAGAACTAAGTAGTTATGTTAAAACTGGTAAAACCAAAGAGCCTATTGAAGCTTGAAGTTTAATTACCCTATTTGGACTATTTGGGATGTGCAGTAGTTTGAGTTCTATAATGGCTTCAGGTTTTGGGGGGGGGTCAGTTTTGTTTAGCTCCTCCTTGGCTGAATGAGCAGTAGAATGGGTTAAATTGATCTTCTTCTCAAACAATTTCATGTCGTTTGGTTCCTCCTACGGGAGTGAACGGACGCCCTGAGCAGGGTCAGGACTGGTATCGCGAGAGGATATTTCTAAAAGTAAGTGAAAAGTGTTGAGGTTTTGGGTTTTTGGTGAGGATTTGACAGGAGAATGAGTATTGTGCCAGTGCATCCTTCCATGTGCTTGGCTGCGCACGTGAGTGTTGTAATAAGCTGCAAACTTGTTTTACTTTCCATGAAAATCTTAATTTGAGAATTAAACAGACTAATTCTGGTACCGTTCCTCCTCAGCCGTATTTACTGGGCGATGTTTGTCAGTCTAGTTTGTGCTAAAGTAAAACAAAAAGTTAAACTTCTAGAATACGGGTTCAGAGATTCCAAGCATGAAATACCACTGCGGCATTTGAATCTCTGTTTTAAATGACGTAGTTCACTTTTTTCCTTCTATTGTGTTGGTGCTTTTTAAACAGAAAAGTCCTAATCCCATGGCGCCAGTGGCAGCATAAACCAAAATTGGATAAAGAGCTGGGAAAAGGATACAGTGTGCATGATTTATAAGATTGTCTGGAAGTTTTACATAGATACGGCAGCAAAGGTAAGTCACTTTAGTCAAAAATTAAATTTCTCTTGAAAAACACATAGGCACCATTAATGTCTTTTTTCATGGCAGTTTTGAAAATATGCATTTACTCTTCTGTTTAATTCCTCCTGGTTTTGTCTTATGCTAAAAACCCAAATATTCATGGAAATAAAAGTACATTGATGCCCACTTTTCTCGTCTGTTGTGTTTACTAAGGGCCGCAAAGATGATCCAAGGGCTGGAGCCCCTCTGCTATGAGGACAGGCTGAGAGAGTTGGGGTTGTTCAGCCTGGAGAAGAGAAGGCTCCGGGGAGACCTTATAGCAGCCTTCCAGTACCTAAAGGGGGCTACAGGAGAGATGGGGAGGGACTCTTTATCAGGGCGTGTAACGATAGAATGAGGGGTAACGGCTTTAAACTGAAGGAGGAGAGATGTAGATTAGATATCAGGAAGAAATTTTTCACTCTGAGGGTGGTGAGGCACTGGCACAGGTTGCTCAGAGAGGTTGTGGCTGCCCCATCCCTGGAGGTGTTCAAGGCCAGGCTGGATGGGGCTTTGAGCAGCCTGGTCTAGTGGGAGGTGTCCCTGCCCATGGCAGGGGGTTGGAACTAGATGATCTTGAAGGTCCCTTCCAACCCAAACCATTCTGTGATTCTATGATTGTTCTTCCAGTAATTCAGAGCATCCCTCTTAAACCCGCTGTGCCAGTTCCACCCAACTGAGCTCACCTTTTATAGGGGTTCTGGCCATGTGGGAAATAAGGCCATAGTTAAAACTGCTTCAAACTTCCGTGTGATTCTATAGCAGCCGAGTACGAGTGGTCAGGTTCTTCCCGCTGATGCTGAAGTCTCTTCAGACAGTTTGGGGATGGTCTACATTTGGGTTTTCTCTCTTCTCTTCACCTTTGGGAAGCCCCAGCCCAGGGAACAGTGCCCGGGCCCTGCAAGCAGAACGCAGGAAATGCAATTTTGTGTCAGGCTGGATCATTTGTTGTCCGATAACATCGCTTTCTCAGGAGAGAAATAATTTCCTGTAAATGATACGGCTTATTAAGAGATCTGTCTCTTAAAAATCTGCTATTTTAATAAAGTGAAAAATTATTTTTCCAAACTTTACATGAACCTTATCTTTGTCTGACAGGAAAGGAGGGAGGTGGCAGGGATGAAAGATGCTTTGTGAGCTCAAGTCTGTTTACTTAAGCTTGTGGGAAACATGCTGAAAATGTATACATCAAGTATGTAGCCTAATGCATATTTTTTTTACAGGTACATTTCCCCAGATATTAATAAATCAGTTGAACTGATTACCAACTACTAGAAAACGTGATCTAGTAATAATCTTTGGAGATGTTTGATACTTTAAGGAATTTGTAAGCTAGCGAATCTCCTTAACCTGGATTCCAATTTAGTATCAATAGTCAACAGAAACGTTATTTCTCTTCTAGCCGAGTGTGAGCTCATGAGATAGCCTCTCTTTTGTGCCCACTACACAT
Organism: Stercorarius parasiticus; assembly: GCA_013396915.1. Lineage (NCBI taxonomy): Eukaryota > Metazoa > Chordata > Aves > Charadriiformes > Stercorariidae > Stercorarius > Stercorarius parasiticus. Next base: position 79,832 of record VWZL01005075.1, read on the forward strand.
CAAGTCCTCTCTATCCTATTAAACCTCCTATTGTAGGTGCTTCCCACCTCCTGCCCGCAACGGAGACAGAACCTATAACCAGTATTTCCACTTTCACTGGTGGCTCCTCTGGTTCTCCAGGCCGGGGCACCTCTCGGTTGCATCACACGTCAAGGGTTTTACTGGTCTGACTGTCAGCAGGAGACACAAACGTTGTACGGTCGCCTTCAGAGACGCGTTAATGAGATCTTGCTTCTGCTATTAAACAGAGAAACCCCCCCTGCCCTTCTTCCATAAACTACAGTCTGTGAGAAAAGCTGTCGTTATGGGATAGAGGCAGGAAAACGAGAAGCAAACTGGGTCTCATCAGAAGTCGGAATCTTCATGAGGAGACAGGGAAAAAAAGGTAATTTAATCTAGAGTTTTCAGGTCAGAGGCGCTAGTGCGCGCGCGGTGTTGGTGCCAGAGGCCAGGTCCAAGGGAACATCTGTTGGCTTCTGCTCCACGACACCGAATTAAGCAAAGCGAAAGCTGCAGGTACGGCTGCGATACACGCGCTGAAAAATCACTTCATCGTTTTTCTTTGAAAAGCTGAAAAAAGGAAAAAAAACCATCCCCAAATGGCTATCTTAAATGAAGTAACCTGTTCTCTTTCAGAGAATTGAGATATTCTCCTTTGTATCATAAATTTACTGCTCCTTCCCATTAATCCCCTTTGATTAAAAATCAAAGAACATCACCAAAAAAACCAATAAAAACCCACTGTCATTTTTAGATGTGTAGAGATTTCTTTACTAGAAAAGTTTCTTCCAAATAAGAAACCTAGAGAAGGGAAGGAGAAGCGCTAAAATTCAGAAGTAGATGTTTGGAGAAGATTGGATAGGCAACGTTAGTTTAAATTCAGAGGACACTTGCACAGTTTGGGATTTTTCAGTCAATTGTTCAACTCTGAATAGTTTTTAAACAACAGCTACATGCTACTAACAGGAGCCCAACTTTGCATAAAAAGTTTCCTACAGGACTGTTTGCCACCGCACCTGCGTAGTTAGAGCAGATCATTTAGAAGTTCTGATGGTCAATCCTTAAGATGCTTGATTTGCATTAGAGATGACAGACTTTTTATGTTCATTTTGATGCAAAACTTGTTAATAAACGTCAAGTTTTTAAGAATAAAATAGGTTGTTTACAATTCCAATCAAGGAGGATTCAGAAGATGCTTAATTTTGGTTAATATACCTGCTCTGTATTTTCAAGAATGTGAGAAATTCTTGTTTTCTACAAGGGAGTTATGTGTAAGTGGGATTTATACTTAATAGTATATTATGTATGTAAACAAAGCTCTTGAAGCCAGTTTAAGCTCCAGGGAGAGCAGGACGGGACTTCTGTTTTTGTCTTAACTTCTTGAGATGACATAAAAATACAGAGACTTCTTTAGTTTTGCTGAATTTTGCCATATATAGACTTTCTTTTCCATTCTCAATGCCTAAATACCACAGTTTGTGCAATGTGTGCTGCCAGAGAATAAGTGGGTGGCAGTATGATAAGAACATTTTCCATTATTTCACTTGTACATCGTGCTTTATATTGAACTTTGGTTCCAAAAATGGCTCCAGATTAATTTCATATGCATTTATGCCAGAACAAGTGAAAGTGTTTTAAGCTAAACGGGAACAAGATACTCATTTTCTCATGTGGTGCTGATGAGGAACAGCTAGGATTTTTTAACCACTAGAATATATATGCTTTCACACCATAGAATCATAGAATAGTTTGGGTTGGAAGGGACCTTTAAAGGTCATCTAGTCCAACCCTCAGCAATGAGCAGGGACATCTTCAACTAGATCAGGTTGCTCAGAGCCCCGTCCAACCTGGCCTTGAATGTTTCCAGGGATGGAGCATCTACCACCTCTCTGGGCAACCCGCGCCAGGGTTTCACCACCCTCACTGTAAAAAAATTCATCCTTATATCTAGTCTAATCTACTCTCTTTTAGTTTTAAAGACATTTAAAACCTTGTCCTATCACAACAGGCCCTGCTAAAATGTTTGTCCCCACCTTTCCTATAGGCCTCCTTTAAGTACTGAAGGGCTGCAATACGGTCTCCCTGGAGCCTTCTCTTCCCCAGGCTGAACAACCCCAACTCCCTCAGCCTGTCCTCACAGCAGAGGTGCTCCAGCCCTTTGAGCATCTCCGTGGTCTCCTCTGGACCAACAGGTCCAGTCCTTCCTGTGCTGAGGGCCCCAGAGCTGGACGCAGGACTCCAGATGGGGTCTCACCAGAGCGGAGGAAAGAGAATTTTAATCCACTCACAAAATTAAGGTTCAGAGCTTTCTCCAAATGTAGAAATTGTAGAGCATTCCAGTTGGTTCCTTTCAGGCAAAAGGAAAGGGAGAGTTCCTTTAATTGCAATAAAGGAGCTCTTGGTCTTTCACTCCTATTTGTCTCCGCAGAAGTAAAGGAAGAGTTCTCCCTCCCAAGGGAAGAGAGCAGGGAAGCAAGTGCCAGGAAGGCAAAATCAGAGATAGTGTCTTTGGTGGCCTTAGTCTGAGAATGCAGGAAAGGCAGGAGCGAATCCTCTGATTTTAACAAAGACAGAGGTAGGAAGGACCTTTTTTTGCCAGAGTTTCCAGAGTACAAACCTCGTTTGTAGAGAGTAAACAGAAGAAGGGACTATCCAGTGAACCCGCTTCACTAAATTAGGTTCACAAGGGTCCAGAATTGTCCCCAAGGATCTCTCTCTTTTTTTGTTTCTTTTATGGGAGGTGCCTTTTTGCTTGGTAGTTACATTCCTTAGATGCACCCGTCTGAATGCAGTTTTGAAGAGTTGCTGTGGGCTATAACAAGCGTTATTGTAGGACTGCCTTGGCCTCCAAGGGTTGAGTAAGTTCAGGCTCCGTTCTCTTAGATCAATAATCAGGAACAGGTAATTTTTCACTGCTTTAAACAGAGCCTGGTCTTCACTGTGAACGCGCGGAGTAGGGAATATGGTGCTGCTTTGTGTTTTAAGGAATTTGCACTGTCAGGGTTAGTTGCAGCTAGGAATATTTCACAAGGGTTATCTTCTAGGGGGTTCACAAGATGGCTTTTTCTTAGGTGCGGAAAGATACCAGACGAGTCTTACAGGTCAGGTTATCCAGGGAAAGAGGATTCACCAAATCCTCTAATTCGGAGGACACTTTTGTGAAGGCCTGAAAGCTTGATTGATATTCTGAAAATAAACTGTCCATCTCTGAGAACTAAATTGTCGTAACAAACATTACATAGGACAGAGCCCGATTTCAGAGGTTTCTGGACACGTGGAGATTAGTCTTCATATTTTATGTAGAACAGGAAAACTTCACTGAGTGTAAGAATCCAAATTTTTTGAGATTATGAGTTGAAAAAACATAAATTAAAAAGATGAAAGTGAATCGGGTGAGAATATCCCATTTGCAAATGATTTACTGCTGTGGTGTTGGCCAAATTGGCCAATGGCTGGTGACAGATGCTCTGTCCCCACCTCTCGCACACGGAGAGGAGGAGGAGAGGTAAAGACATTTATGAGTTTAGAAGGAACTAAACTACTTTAATGAAATATTAATAATAAAATAAAAAAGAAATAATGGAATAGATACAGTATATACAAAACCGTATCAAGCTCCCAGGATGACGTCACCAGCAGGCACTGGGCAAGTCCCAGACTGGACTCAGCAATGGGTGGGAACTGGATTCCAGAGTTGGAGTCAGGAACGCATGGATCGAGATCAAAGGCAGATGAACAGACAGGGTCCTCCTCGGATGCCAGCCATTGAAGAAAGAGCGTTGACCCTTTGATCCCTCAACTTTTATACTGAGCATGGGGCAGATGGGATGGAATGCCCTGTTGGTCAGTTTTGGGCCACCTGTCCTGTCCGCTCCTCCCCACAGGTGGGATCCCTCTATGCTTTTCCAATTCTGACCCTCCAATGGGGCAAATAACGAAATTAGTTGACCTTGGTTGTTACAGCAATAAATATAAGCACGAGCCTCTCTGCGTACCATTCCTGTCACTAATTGTAAACATTGGTCTTACCACTCTGAGAACGAACCGTTTTCGGCACAATATGCTGTTAATTTCAGAGAGTTAGAAGAGGCTTAGCTAAGAAGTAAAATGACTGAACAGAAAGTTGGTTCTGTTTTACCTCAAACCAGGACATTTACTAATTCTCACGGATTATAAATTAGGTGCTGAAATAGCCCTGGAAATCGTAGTTCCCAAAGTCGGCGTGCTATGCGAGAATTTTATCTTCTGCTACTTGAAGGCTTGCCAATGTGTGGCGTTCTTCTGACTTCTACCACAGCGATATAACAAAATATTAAGCCAAAGGAAGTATTCTGAGTACTATTTTATCACTCTCGGGCTTTAGTACACAGGGCACTCTGACACAGACCTACTCAAGTGACTGGTGAATATGGGAATGCAGGGAAACGTGCCCCTAATTTATTCTCAATGTTACAAAAACACTTCAACATTCTATAAGGATTTTAAGTACTTTGCAGGAATAGTTAAAATTGCACCCTTGGTAACTTCAATCCAGAGATTTTTTTTTTGCTAATTAAACTTCTGTTGGCTGGCAATACTTGGCAGAGAGAGAACAAGTAATATGTAAAATGGAATAAAACTTCATTTTTTCAAGATGTCTAAGAATCAATATTTGACCATACTATAAACTGATTCTTCTGAACCAAAAATGGGCTGTAGCTTTACTGAGATACATTAAATACAAGTACACTGAAAAAAGAAAAAGTATCAGTGTGGTAGACTTTCTTTGCCCATATCTTTTAAACTAAGATACTAAAAAATGGCAAAAATGCCTTTGTTCTCCCCCCCCAAAAAAAAGGAGCGCTTCATGCCCAAACTGAAACTATATTCATTTTCTGGTAAATCATGACGTGACAACATACACAAGCAGCCCATCTGTACAATGTCGTCTATTTACTGCCACTGTCCTGAGCACAGCTGCTGTTTGGAGTCGCTCCTTCTGAACGTCTGTTAAAAATGAACTCACTACCCTTGGAAACCCTGATTAAAACTCTCTCTTTGTGCCAGACCCGATAAGGTTGGGGGTTTCGTCGGAGTTCGGTGCTGTTGTGAGGCAGCTGCCTGTCAGACCGAGCGGCATCCCATTGGACTCACATTTGTATGGATGTTGTCTCTCTAATGCCTCATTGGAAAGACGGTGGGCAAAGGACCTTTTCACTTGTTTATTTATATTCTTTCTGTTCTAACAGTGATGTCACATCTCGCGCTAGTAAATATATTTACATCTACGTTTAGCCCTGCCTTCCTCCCATTAGAAAACTTAGTGAAAACTAAGTTAAGAAGTCGTGAGGAATCTTTTCCGCAAATGTTCTCTATGTTATGATTATATACTTCTTGATCAACTGATTGGTCTTCTTTAGGCTTTCGGTGCAGCACAGATTTCCCAGATTTCTAAAGTTTTTGCCCCTTTCTGAACCTTTTTAATTTTTTGCTACTGCACTTAAAAGTTCCTTTTTCAAGCAGTGAATTCAAAAAACAGCAACTTTGTTTGGCCGTTTCAAATGTTTAGCAGCAGACAATAAATATTTAAATAATCTTGGATTGTGTTTCATGGTAAGAGTGAAAGTTTTGGATGTAGGTTTTCAACTTTATTTTTTTAAGACTAGAACAACCTATTGCATGTTGAACAGATCATAATTAATTTTCATACAGATCTTAAACTTTTTCCTACTTAAGGTATTGTGCCATAAAGACTGTATATATAGTAGCAGTAAGAAAAATGAAGATCTAGTGAAGGTAAGGTTCTTATCTATGTTGATAAGAAGGTTGAGTTGGTACTACTTCAGCTGACGAAGCGGTATTATTGTGGATTGCGCAACGAAGTCTGCAATACCTTCTTAAAATACCCCCTTTTGATGTCGAAGCATTTTAATTAAACCTCATACCTCTTTTTTTTTGATAAATGCCTTTTTTAATTTCGCAACCGAGCAAGTACATCTCTGAACTCTTGTATAAAGTCAAGAGGAGTTTTATGCTTTTTGGTTTAGGGATAGAAAAGTTTCCTCCTGTAAAGGAGCTGTAGGCTACGACTTGAATCTGCCCAACGTAAAGGCTACATCCATAGTTGTGACGGTGTGCTCCCCCCCTCCCCCGGCCCCAGCCTCACCTTCATCTCCCGTAACCCTGCCCAAGCGATAACCACCCGTAGCGGTCACAATGGGTGCATCTAGTCATGATGGTGGCATCCGGGGCTCAAAGGTGATCTCAGGGAGACAGGTAACAACATAACAGCCAAGGGCTAGCTTGAGCAATGCGCCCGCCTCACCACAATACTGCTACTATGGTCAATACGCAAATATAACTAAAAGTCAATCATCTTACCTCCATAAATAGTGGACAGGCCAAGAGCCCGTTGAGCTCTCCTGAACGCCAGCGGGCTGCGGGCCAGGATCTCCCCATCAGTAGGGACACCTCTCAAGGTTAATTCTCGAGATTCAGAGATTCCTTGCCTCAACAGACCCTCGGGAAGTGACTAACAGCATGCTAAGCTTTGAAATCTCAGCTAAGTGATATAAAGGATTGATTGCGCATATATAATCCTTTAGACAAACCGTTGACCAAGTCTGGGACTAGGATTGGATCCAGACGCACCCAGTCTCCTCTCTGAGAAGGAGTTTAGAAAGCAAGGGGGTCCCTTCTGAACCTCGTGACTCAACGGGAGGATCTCCCCGACAGCTCTGTCTGACCCTGACCTCTGTGCAGTAAATAACCAAGCGTGCCTTGCCTTCGAATCTTGTTTAAACTGTCACATCTACTATCAACTTTCTTAAATCATTGTTTTATATCAATAAATATATTGCTGCTTCTCTCTTACGAGTGAAGTGCATCACTCCACCTGCGACAGTACTGATAAATACACTTGCTCCAGGGAGTGATTCCTTCCCCCTGGCTCATTTCCCACCCCTACCCCCACAAAAGATTGCACCCACAGTGCTCAGGGCTGTCCCCTGCTGTCTGGCTGGATCAGCACTTGACTTTGGATCTCCTCCATCACTGGTAGCATAAGACAACACATGGGTGCGTGTTCCCCCCTTTGCCTTCTGGAAGTGCCTGGTACCCGCAGGCTGTGCTACGGCTCATTGGAGTAGTGTCCTCGGGGCAGGAACCTGGGGTATGTGGGGTGATATTTACCACCTTTGGAAGAAGGAAGAGGCAACTCAGGAGGAGTACAGAGATCTCGTTAGGTTATACAGAGAGAAAATTGGGAAGGCAAAAGCCCAGCTGGAGCTCAACTTGGTCACTAACATTAAGGACAACAAAAAAAGTTTTTATAAACATATCAACAAAAAGAGAGCCAGGGAGAATCTCCATCCCCTACTGGATGCGGGGGGGAAAGTTGCAACCAAGGATGAGGAGAAGGCTGAGGTACTTAATGCCTTCTTTGCCTCTGTCTTCAATAGTCAGACCAGCTATCCCCAGGGTGTTCAGCCTCCAGAGCTGGAAGATAAGGATGGAGAGCAGAGCAACTCACCCATAATCCAGGAGGAAGTAGTCAATGATCTGCTTCTGCACCTAGACACACATAACTCTATGGGGACAGATGGGATTCACCCAAGAGTACTCAGGGAGCTGGCGGGAGAGCTACCAAGCCTCTCTCCATCATTTATCAACAATCCTGGTCAACACGGGAGGTACCAGATGACTGGAGGGTGGCTAATGTGACGCCCATCTACAAGAAGGGTCGGAAGGAGGATCCAGGGAAGTACAGGCCTGTCAGCCTGACCTCGGTACCAGGAAAGATCATGGAGAGGATCATCTTGAGTGAGCTCTCACGGCAAGTGCAGGGCAGCCAAGGGATCAGGGCCAGCCAGCATGGGTTTAGGAAAGGGAGGTCCTGCTTAACCAACCTGATCTCCTTCTATGACCATGTGACCCGCCTTCTGGATGCGGGGAAGGCTGTGGATGTTGTCTATCTGGACTTTGGTAAGGCCTTTGACACCGTCCCCCACAGCATTCTCCTGGAGAAGCTGGCGAATCATGGCCTAGACAAGTGTACTCTTTGCTGGGTTAAAAACTGGCTGGATGGCCATGCCCAGAGAGTTGGGATTAATGGGGTGAAATCCTCTTGGTGGCCGGTGACCATTGGTGTCCCTCAGGGCTCAGTTTTGGGGCCAGTTTTGTTTAATATCTTTATCAATGATCTGGATGAGGGGATTGAGTGCACCCTCAGTAAGTTTGCAGACGACACCAAACTAGGTGGGAGTGTTGATCTGCTTGAGGGTAGGAAGGCTCTACAGAGGGACCTGGACAGGCTGGATCGATGGGCCAAGGCCAATTGTATGAGGTTTAATAAGGCCAAGTGCCGGGTCCTGCATTTTGGTCACAACAACCCCAAGCAATGCTACAGGCTTGGGAAGAGTGGCTAGAAAGCTGCCCAGCAGAAAAGGGCCTGGGGGTGCTGGTGGACAACCAGCTTAACATGAGCCAGCAGTGTGCCCAGGTGGCCAAGAAGGTCAACAGCATTGTGGCTTGTATCGGGAATAGCGTGGCCAGCAGGAGGAGGGAAGTGATGGTGCCTCTGTCCTCGGCACTGGTGAGGCCTCCCCTCGAGTGCTGTGTTCAGTTCTGGGCCCCTCTGTACAAGAGGGACATTGAAGTGCTGGAGCGGGTCCAGAGGAGAGCTACCAAGCTGGTGAGGGGTCTGGAGACCAAGCCATATGAGGAGAGGCTGAGGGAACTGGGCATGTTTAGTTTGGAGAAGAGGAGGCTGAGGGGAGACCTCACTGCCCTCTATAACTACCTGAAAGGAGGTTGGAGAGAGGTGGGTGTTGGCCTCTTCTCCCAGGTGACATGGCCTTCATGTGTGGGAAATGCAAGGTATACAAAGGTTCTGCTGGTCCTTGGACAGATTTCCTCCAGTGCGTCCAGATGGGATACTGGAAAATCCTGGAGTACTGAACTACCTTGAATTTTCATTTGAGCTGCAGCATTTCTGCTAGAAAAACAGGTAAGTGAGGTCACCCTAAACTAATGGTTTCCAATGCCTTGTTCTCAGTGCTAGCTCACATCTGTTAATTAGATTTGATGGCTGTTTTTACTGCAGAATAGCAGTGCTGAGTTGAGAGCATTTAATCAACCTGTAGTTGTGACAGGCCAGATTCTGACTCCATTAAATTCCATTACATCTGGGTGACTTCACTGATTTCTAAGGTATTTTCTTCCGGCTTTCATTGTGATTCACATAATATGAATATGATTGATTACAATCAGGCTTCAGTTATGGTTCAGAATATATCTGGAGATAAATATGAGCAAATGTAAACAGTGATGTAAAGCATGTGAAGTGTACATAATATGTAAGTGGGTTTAATCATAAACAAGTTTTGCAAAATTGACAGCTGAGATATGACAGGGATGACTAATTTATTAGCGTCGCTTCCCTACACCAACAGGAAAACTCAACTCGTGTCTTGTTATTAGATGTTTAAGTAATGGTGTCTGTATTACAAAAATAAAACCCAACAAACCAAACCCCTTGACGTGATGTACTAATGAAAGTAGACTGAGCAGATGGTTTTCAGGGGCTGCACTTCACATATTATGCAACTGTGCTGTTCTTTCAGAGAAAGCGCAGTGAGGCAGAAAGAAATACAGCTAAACCTTTACAGCTTAATTTTTCACTCATTGTTAAAATAAAACAGAAAATGACCTGAATAACACTCCAAAAATAGGGGAAATATTCAGGTGTGCAAGCTACAAATCTGATTTTCTTTTATCTTCCAATTTGAGCAATTACGTCATTGGAGCACTGGAGTTAAAAACTTGTTGAGGGTGTTTCATTTGTATCAGAGAGGAGGGGAAAAAAAACATTCCTGGACCAGGAAAAGCCTGGTAGCACGGCCAAGAGAACAATCCCAGATAGAACATAGAGTTGCTTGGTTTTGAGATATTACAGAATGAACTCTGAAGACACCAGCTTAAACTGAAGGAGTAATAAAAAAGGAAAATCAAACAGCTTATACCAATTAAGGAGTTTAACTGGAGCCTCTAGATGGAGTTCAGAGAAATGAAGTCATCTTCTCTTATACAGACTTCCTGTAGACAATCCAGTGTTGTTATCAGTACATTTTAGTAGCTAGAGTACTGAAAAGAGGAGCAATAGTTGCGATTTTAGGAAAATTGTAAAATTGTAAATTTTCCTTAAAGCATTTTGTGGTTTCTATACTACCTTCAGAATTCATCTGTAAGAGAGAAGGAGGGTGTTTGGTTAAAATGTCCACAAATGCTGTGTAGTGCACGTGTTTTCCTCCTCATAAGGAGCAAAGAACAATTAGGTGGTGATAGGATATTTTGCCAGTCAAGCAATACTACTCTGAAAAAGGATTTATTTACAGCTTTTCTGTTTTTAAGGATTTTTTGCTGTCGTCAATATTTACTATGTCGAAGAGTGAATGATCAGGCTGTGATAACTGCAGGAGCTGCAATATAATATGCAAAGACTGATGAGCAAATCAATTATATCGACAGTGCAGAACTTAGATCGATACCTTAACTTTTTCTTACCTTGTTTCAAAAGTAGGCATGCGCTGCTTTAAGGTGCTGTTTAGATGGTCACAGTAGTGCCGTCAGTCTCCTCCTGCAGCCAGTGGGAAAGTCCGGATGCTCCTGAAGACCTCGAGAAGCTGTGGGCAGAGTGGTTCTGAAGAATGTAGCTGCAGATTTTTTTTTCCATATATTAGCATCCTTATCCCTATGGAGCCAGGAGAGGAAAGGATGCCCGTGCCTCAGTCACTGCGGTTCAAAGCCCAGCACCCGACTTCAAATGCGGCTGAAAGTGGGTTTGGAGTTGCCTGTGAGCTGAGGAAACTGAAAGGTGCCATCTCCAACCCCCAAGAAAGGGAAATTCTTTACTTAATCACTATATTATGTAAAAAATACAGGTAAAAGAATAGGGATGACAAATGTTACACTTTCAGACTGTCCGAATTCTGCAGTGATTTTGTATGAGGAGTAGTGGACTTTGACTTTAAAAACATTATTGCATGTATTTGATAGACAACCGTCAGAATTTATAAAGAACAGGGATATTTTTTACCAGAAAAGAAAAGATTTCAGTAAACAGAAGAAACAAAGTATCTTTTATTTGCTTATAAGGAAGACCCCATTACTTTTCCTTTCTCCTTCTCTGTGTGAAAGTCCTAGAGATACAGTAATGTATTGTACTGTTTCTTGTAATTTTAAAATATTTTACTAATGAAGGTATACGTTCTTAATGAACTTACAGCTGGCTTACCCACTGAGCTTGATGGATAGATGAAGGTCTATCAGATTCTACTTAAGCTTATTGGAGAAAGAAAAAAAAGCACCAGTCGTAAATAAAGTCTGAGACATGAATTTTAGTAGCACAAATAAAGCGTATGTGGAAAAGAGAATGCGAGTAATTGGGTGTGCATGCAATTATATATAGATATATATACACGCACACACGTATGTATTATTTAATTGGAGGAACTAAAATTATTTAGGTAGGTAGTGGTGGTGGTTCTCACTTTCCTAGGAGGGAACTTAAGGTATGAGGTATTTAATGACATGCTAATCTTGCAGAAAACTGATGAAGATTAAGAATGGAACAGTGGTCTGCTGAAGCCAAACATATGATGCAACGTCTAATCAAATCAAAACACACAAATCGTGTAGGAACTGTCAGATTTGTATAGTTTGCAGTTTGGGTAGATCGTGGTTGTCAAATTCCTGCTGTAGAGTTAATAAATCAAACCCAGCGTGACTGGTGCTGTTTTTTCTCTCTGCTCTGCTCTCCTATAAATAGCCCACTGCTCAGTGGGAGCCGTGGCAACTTTCCCAGCAGGAATCCAATAACAAAGATGTCTCTTCTACACCTGTCTTTGTGCCTTTTTCGATACCACTCTCTCTTAGTAGTATCGAGAAGATGCTACTCATACTATGAATTTACTTTTTCTATTTGGTCCTCTTTCCCTGAATTACAGGAAATGTGAAGAGAATGAAATCTGGTCGCTGTTTGGAGGTCGCACTGTATTTTTTTATACATCATCACAAATATAAATAATCTTCTATTTTGACAGTGCTACACGTTGAAAAGCTTCTGGCAAAGTTTGCTTTCTCACGTGCATTTCTATTTCAGTCCAGCCGCACAGTGTTCATTTTGTACGAGACTGACGAAACAGCACATAGAGACATTTTTTCTTAACTTTTAAGTTTTTTAATAGAATTTCTTGTCTCATAAGAGCCTGCATAAGAAAGTAACCCCCCAAAAGTCCTTAAAAGAACAAGGAAAGCCAGCATTTAAATCTGCGCAGTGTTCCAGCTGTGCTGCTGCCTGCAGACAGTCTGGCATCACCTAGCAAAGGAAAAACACACTGGACAGTTGTAATAGGATTAAACAGTATAAACCCGCAAGCTGAAATGTGATTAATACGGGGTATTTCTGAGTCCTGCAGTGATTATATTGCTACACTGAGAAAACTAGAATCTGTTTATTGGAAGCATTTTCAGTATGTATATATATTTTTCTGCAGTTATTTGTAATTGTTGCCTTTCAGGCCTACAGGAGATAATTTTTAAATTAACTGTGCAGCGTAATCAGTATCAGTAAGACTATACAACCCTGAGATGGCAAGAATTATGATAAGCCTCATACTAAGCTCTGGAGAGATTTGTAAATGTGCAGTTTGTGCTGCCCCATTTTTATTAGCATTTTCATTATAAAGTTGTTACTGGAAGCATAAAGTTAATGTTCTGTAACAAGAAAACAGCAATTATACAGTCCTAAACACAGAACTCCACATTAAACATAGCAGATAAAAATAACAAGCAGATACAGTTACTCCAGACAGATACTGTGGAAAAGAAAATGCAGCGTTTACATTAAAGCAATAACAACTTTTCTTTCTTAAGCATAAAACTAGTTCCAAACCAACCTCCTATAATTTCTGAGTATTCATCTCCTTTGCATTTTCAAGTAGCACTTCCAAAAGCGCACAGTGTCAGCTTGAGTTATTTTCTCTTTGGTTTCAAAGGGAAAATAAAAGTGAGGTAAAAAATACGTGCTGAATAGCTTCGAAAACTCCCCTTATACCTGTGTATTGGTGGACTGGCCTTTGCCACACAGATGATCAAATGGACAGAACACGGGTAAGGGCAGTATTATTCACAAGAAGGTGAAGGTCAATTCACTTTAAGTACCAAATGTTTGTTGTTGTTTTTTTTTTTTTTTAAACATAGAGCTTTGAGCTTCTCTGTGGAGGAATCCATGCTTTTATTCAGATTTTTTAAAAAAAAACCTTAAATGATATACCTTATATACCCTAAATTATATACTGAAAATACTCTGAGAATGCTCTCCTTCATGTCCTCTCCCGGAATCGATCTTAAATGGCCACTGTTGAATACCTCCGCAGCTGTAAATATGGCTAGAGTTTTCCCTTCATGGAAAAACAGTTTACAAATCCCAGGAAGAACTACTTAATTACTTAACAAACTTCAGTCTTTGCTTCATTAAACAGTGGTTCTTTTTATATAAAAAAATAATAAAATGCGTTTCCCAGGCGGTAATCCATGTTTGCCCAGGTCTCTGAGTTGGAGGTGAAGGTGATGGGACTCAGACTGTCTCTGTAGGGTAAAATGACAGCTGATAGTCACACTGATTGGCTTAAAACCTGTTTGAGTAAAATTAAAGAAGAAACATTATGGATCAATGCCTGGTGGTACAACTCCTGTTCCCACTCCTTCCTGTCTGCTCAGTTGTTTCAGTGCAGTTGTGTATGGGCTGGCTGAGAGAACTAATCTGGGTTACAAATAACTCTTTTTAAATAAGTTTTGCATGTAGATTGTTTTGCAAATTGAACGCACAGCACTTGGCCGGGCAGAGGGTAACAGGTAGAGTTGGACGGCAAGGAACTTACTTACTGGCAAGGACTGAACAGCTCGGGGGAAAAAGAGTGTGGAAAGCATCGAACTCGTTTTGTCCCCAGGGAACTGTAACACCCTGAAGTTAAGCCTGGAATTAAGTGTCCACCTCTCACATGGCTGGCCTTGTGACCGAGAAACCGGAGTGTCCCATCTCAGGACTGCAAAGTGGGTGTTATTCTTCTGGGTGTGTTTTGAGGGTGCAGTTTGAGAACTTGTTCTGGTGGCAGCACCACTGGTTGTTGGGCTATTTGCAGGCTAATAACGTTCGCCGCTCGCTTTCACTGCTGTCCTGGTTTGAGCAACACAGGACTAATTTCTCTTCTAATGCCTGGGAAAACCGCACTTTTAGAAGACTCTAGTGTATGAATTTGTGAAAATATTTATTTCACAGCCAGCTATGGGATGCAGGTTTCAAGGTCTCAGTGTTTCTGAGGTAGCCTGTTGGTGGGGTGAGGAAGAGAAAGACCCAGGCACTTGACCCAGGCTGGACAAAAGGATTATTTCATACCAGGAACATCAAATTCAATATAAATTAGAAAGTTTGCTGTGAAGTTCTCTTTCTCTTTCTTCCTTAATGGCTGTAATCCCGAGAACTTCTTGCCCTGGTGCTAGAGCCCTGAGCCCTTCCCTCCTTCCCAAAGCCCACATTTGTTGTCCCCTGCTGGGAGTGCACAGCTTCCCACTGATAGAATGGGCTGAGTATAATCCTTATATATTTTACATTGGTATCAGGATCAATATTGGGTTTTAGTGTTATTAATGTTAATAATCTAGTCTTATTCTATTATATCTGTTTACATTTCAACCCTCGGGTTTCCTTGGTTTTTTCCAGATTCCCCTTCCCAGGTGGGGAGAGGTCATTGTGTGATAGAATAATTGTCTGAACGACAATCAATTGTTGTGGGTTCCTCAAGCCATAACAACTGCGTAGCTACTGAAACAGGCGTCATGGTGCAACTGCACGGGCCAAGCTCTGCCTAAACTTCTGTAATATCTGCAATATTACGTCCTCAAAATGACCCAAGGGAAGACTAGAAATAGGAATTGCTGTGACAGAGGGGAACACAAAATACTAAAATTTATGGTACGGTACTACTGACAAATGCAGAAATAATTTTTGTAAATACTTGTATTTTTGATTCCAAGAATTCAGTGTTTGGAAGGCATAAACTTTTCCTCTAGTAATTAAAAAAACAAACAAACAGAACAAAAAAACCCCAAACCCACAAACTTGAAGTGTTTTGCTTTTTTAAAGTTTTGGCAGTAATGCAGCTCAAAGTGGGAATTGGCAAAGGGGGCTTTAAGTAGTAAATACACAATTAGTATTAACACATCAGCTTGAAAGAACAATTTTATCAAAGACCAGTTATGTCGAATTAAAATATTTTTTAACTACATGAAAGGATAACAATTTTATATATCAATGTTTTATGCTTTAAATAACATCCAATAAAATAGTTCTTATCCCTAGAGAAAAAAATCCTAGTTCCTGATGTGCTAATCAAAAGGACAAAAAATAAAGTCTAAAAGTAGTGCTGTTCATAAGACTTTCTTTCTGAATTATCTGATTTAGTTCACAACTGTCCCATGCTGCAATGCCCTTTGTCATGAAAGAAGTGGGAAAATCTTCACACAATTTTGTAAAGTGAGCTTCCCGGTATAAGAACATACCTTCCATGTTTGTCTAAAACTGCTTTTTGGTCAAACTGCTCTTGTGAAAAATAAGAAATCAGAGAACAACACTATGAGCTCAGTGAGAATTTTGTAGTTTCGAAAAATAATTGTTTGTAAGCAAGTGCAATAAACTGCCATGCAGTAAAGTTCACATGTACCGTAGGATTCCTAGTATTAGTTAAGAACCCCAACAGACATTTTGCGTTGGTTTCTGCAGCAAAGCACAAACAAAATTGATTTGAAGATTTTTTTTTTACAATATTTCTTACAGTATTTAGTTTTTCATATCTCTGAGTTCTGCCCTTCTGTTAGAATGCTTTATGCATTCTACTTCATAAAACGCTAATGTTTTTTTGTCTTAAAAATACTGGTATTATAATAAAAATCAGGATGGTTGGAAAGTCACGGACTGGAAGCTCTTTAAGTGTCAAAGTCAAGACTGGCAGCATACTTCTCTTTTTATCCTCTTGCTGATATTTTTTGTTGCAGATCCTTAGGTCCATGATCACATAATCTACTGTTTTCTCTCACAGGACTACTGCTTCATTTAAGCAATTAAATTGCACTTGGTTTGTGCCCTATACAGAGCTTTGCATCCTCCCTGTGGCTTAATTATTTTTTTTGGGGGTGCTTATGGGGCATTTTTATTGATTTGCTTCTTCAACAGAAACAGCTTTTCACAAAATGCAGTGGAGGAGAACAGGGAAAGCAATGCATTGAAGGTTAGGGTAAAAAGTTTCCCTAACTTCCTGTGTTCAATTTAAGACATCTAGGATGAAGGGTTTGGGAAGCAATTATCACATTTAAGTTTAGATGCTAAAATTTTCAGCTATAGAAATACATGATACTTTTCAAAGCACACTGCAAGATGGCATGGTGAGCAACCAGAACAGGAGGAAGACACAACTCATGAACACTGTTTCTGTATCATACAGGAATTCTTTGAGAAAAGTATTATCCTCCTGAAAAATCTGTTCCTAATTTCTCTTTGTAAAACCTCATGTTTGCTTCTCAGCATTATTCCAGCTTCTTTAACAAATGAGGCAGAGTCTTGTTCTACAGACAACTCCCTTTGCTATGTAGCCCTAACTCATATCTAGGTCAGGTCCATCAACAATGCTAAATGAGTCAGAGATCTTGCACAAATGCAGTATATGACTGTGATGTTAAAGATTCCCAGAAATAGCTCATGCAAAACCAAGTGGAAATAAAAGCTGTACAAGGCAGTACTAATTCTAACTTTTTATTGATTTTACTACTTTAATTCTGTGGGGGCACTCTTACTGAAGAGCTAAGCAAGGTGCACTCTGGTTTCACGCCTGTGAAAACACATTTTCAGTAAAGTGCTTTTCCTATTGTTTGTGAATGAAGCCAAACCACATAACTGGGAAAAGGAGCAGCCGGTATCTGCTGTGCCTCAATAAGGGCATCTACACTCTCTTCATGGATTCCAGCTCCAGAAGCAGGCTGAAGCCCTATGCAATACTTCAGTTGCCCTATACGTGAACTTTGCGTTCTCGAGCACTCTGTAGCATTTTTCATTATTATTATACGAGAATTAGTTATGGGGAAGTCGATGATATTGGCCAGACACGGAGGCTAGAACAGGGAACTACTCAGTGGACTGAAGAGAGGGAAGTGGTAGCTGAATTTGATGAACACCTGCAGGAGCTTAATCTGCGAGCGGCTGGACAGAAGCTGGGGTGAAAGAAAATACTTGGAAAGACCCTTTGAGGAAAACAGGAAAGATAAATCTGCGAATGAAAACGGGGACTGGGAGCTGAAAGGTAGCAAAAGAGGTCAAACATGGAGAGACAGGGAATGCACGGGTAGAGAGTGGACCTTGAATTTAGTCAACAAGGAAACCAGGACAGAATGAGATGAATAAACAGACCGGGATCAGATTCCCTCTTGAAGTAAGGGAAGGAACGAGCATCTAGAAACCATACTGCCTTCAGGAGCCTGACTCAAGATTCATAAATACTCCTGTTTTCAGAAGATACCACTGAAACTCCTTTGTATCTTGGCATCTTCTGTTGTCTACTTTGTTGTCTACTTACAGTTGATGCTAGTTATCCTGTTAGTTGGATCAGCTGTCACGTGTGGCGCATCTAAACTCACGCTAGTGATGAGTTATGCAGGTTTTAATATGGTGGAATTTCTGGAAGAACTTGAGGGTATTTTTGTTTAAGCTGTGGAAATTGTGATTTAGAGGTTGCAAAGACTTTGCTTTCATCTGGCTCTGTGCCCTGGACAGGCAGCCCAGCAGTGACAGCCGTTCTCTCCTCATCTCTGACAGACAAAGCTCCCAGAACATCTTGACTAGGCCAGACACCAAAGCTCAGAGATTCCAGCTCTGATTTTTCATCTTTGGTAAAGAACAAGCCTTTATTAACGTGGCCTTTTACACAGGCTTGTGATTGTGCAAAGCAGGACTGTAGGAAATAACTCTATGTAAAAAAGTAACAAACCATGTGTCATATTGATGCTCAACCAGTGGTTCTAACTACATGAAAGACTTGGGACGAGTGCTTTTCTTGTCAGGAGAATCCACCCTACTTGCTGTAGTGAGGCTCAGTGACTCAAGGACCAGAGAATGTTCTTTCAATGCCAAGGTAAGGATGAATATTACTCATGTCCTAAAAAGAGCACAATCCCTTCCTTTCATGGGTGGCGAATGCCTAAGCATGCGAGTGCTTTCATCTTTATTGCTCCTAGTAGAAAACGTTCTCCAGAAGATGGTAGGTGCAGTAGTGAGCAGGGATGGGAAGAGAGGCAAAAACGGGCACTAGGAGTCCAGAATCACAGAATCATGGGGGTTGGAAGGGACCTTCAGAGATCACCTAGTCCAACCCCCTGACAAAGCAGGTTTACCTAGAGCAGGTTGGACAGGTTTTGAATATCTCCCAAGAAGGAGTTTCCACAGTCTCTCTGGGCAGCCTGTTCCAGTGCTCTGGCACTGTCCAAGAAGGTGGTGAGTCAAGGCAGCAAGCTAAAGACAAAGGCAGACTCCTAAATTTTGCTTCTCATCAGGTCAGAATATCCAGGCATGATTCTGCTATAACGTTGCTCTGTCATTCAGGTCAGAGGAGAAAAATTAAGTAAATTAGCAGAGGAGAGTGACCACGGCCTCTGGAAAGGTCTGGCCTTCCTTCCCTTCTGCCTTGTATTTGAGTCCCTGACATCATAGATTCTAAAGAACGTATTTCTGTATTAGCTGTCTCACGCAAATCATTCTGAGCAAGAGGAATACTGGTGGGATGAACACCGGTAGAGTACAGCTGCTCAGCCAAAATCTTTCTGCTGGGGCCCAGGACTCAGGCTGGTTCTGGCCAGGCTCTCCTTGGCAGTAACCTTTCCCTGTCCTTTCAGTCTGCGTCTGTAGCAACCAATGGAGCAAAACTCAACAGAGGACTGTTTAATGCTGTGAGTAGTGTAACAGAAGGTGACAGCAACTAGGAGAGGTGACTTCATTTTACACAGAAATGATTTCACTTCCTCACACTCGCCCTGTCATACGTGTAAACACCAAGGATGTTCATTCAGGTATACAGGTCAGAATTAGTTGTGGTGACATGGAGGACAAGGGACGCAGGCCACTGAGTCCCCATCATGTCTCCCGGCTGTTCTTCAGTTGGCAAGTTTGGTGTTTGGATGTGTCTTTCGTGCTGTTTAGGAGCAGATGGTAACTCATCTTTTGCACATTCATCTTGCCCCACCCCGTGAGTCATTGCCAATGCTGCTGATGTACTGTCCAGTGTCTTCTCTGCTTTCCTGAGCTCGGTGTCTGGTGAGGCGTGCCATGGTACTGATGACCTGCTGAGCACACGCCCTGCTTCAGCTCCTTCTGCTCCCAACACTCACACTTCCATTTGTAACGATCTTAATGTTTCTGTTACAAAGCTCTGCTCTCCCACCCCTGCTAGATCCTGGACTGTGGCTTCCCATAGGTCCCGGTGAGTTTAACAACAGGGTCCCACCTTCCATTTGCTGGCAGGGCTGTAGTTGTTTGCTGTCGTCTTACATAGATGGTCTAAGGGCATTTGCGTCGATGGGCCCTTATACGTCATTGATTCCTCTGTCCAGGCCAAAAGACACAAGAATAAAGGAAGGGGTAAAACTGTGAGGCTGGGCGTCAGGTCCTAATTATTTCAGCATCTGGCAGAGAAGGCTAGAAAATAAAAATGAAAATTAACAAGAGGAAAATTGCCGACTGAAATACAGTAGAACAGTCAGAAAACACTGAAGTGATGGCAGAGGTGGCTCAGTCCCAGAGCTGTGGTGAATCAGGTTTGGGGCCCTGGAGTGAACATTTATAATGTGGATCATCATATAGATGGTTTCTAGGTTAAAAACAGTTTTGTTGGACTAAGAAATATATAGGTTTTGTGGCCTTCTGCCTGTGGTTGAATTTTACTTGTCACAATGAAATATAATCAGTGATGCTTAGAAAATATTTTTATAAGCTATTTCTGTTAATATGTACGCATTATTTCTCTTGCTACAGGAAATTATTTAGGTTTATTACTGTAACTAATACTGAAATGAATTCTTGTTTTCACAAGTTTTACTCTTTACACTTAATTGAGTACATCTGCAGTGTGACAAAAAAAATATTATTATACTGTTAATGTTTAGGAAGGATAATGAGATTCCTACACAGTCATTTGTACTGAAATTAACTACAGTAACAGACATTACGGAATTCAACACTAAATTCATTAATATTGAATGCAAACAACATTTATGATGATTTAAGAGTGAAAGTGATAAAGCTGGTATTCAGTGGCTGTTAGTGTAGAAACAAAACAGCAAAGCAACAAAACAGAAAAACGACGCAGAAGCGGGTGTTTACGCGGCACTAGTTGTGCTGTGCCACAGAAGTAGCTGTCTTCAAGGTCCTATTAAGAAAAACCCCCTAATAATTTAATACCCAATTCATAACTTAGAAAACTGAGTGAAAAAAAATTAGGGTGATTCACCACTGTTGATACACGCTGACACATGGCTCAGAGGTAAAACTTCTGGAGTGTACTTAGATAACAATAAACTTACAGGACAGTTGTGGTCTTACGCACAAGGCTAAAGAACTACCTGAACTACATCACAAATCTTTATGGGCCTGTTAATACGCTGGAAACTGAATTTTCCTCCAAACTTCTTCAATTATCTTGTAGGAAATACGCAAGTTAATCAAGACACACTACTGTAATCATTTGAGGTAAATTAAAACGGCTTAGGTATCGAAGGGCTGTGTCAGCATGTGAACCGTCTCTTCCTAAGTATGACCTAAGTCCCATCCTCCTTCAGGGCCCTGGGCCTGGGATGCGGCTGCTCCCGGCCCGCGCGGTGGAGAGGGGCGAGGAGCCTTCACCCCCGCGGGCAGAGCCTCGGGCCAATCGCGGCTTGCCCAGTGACCGGAGGAGAATCCCCGCTCGTCTCCGCGTATCCAACCCCTCTCCCGCAGGGACCCCGGCCCTTTCCAGCCGCCAGTCACCCCTGAGGGGACGCAGCCACGCCTGAACGGAGCGGGCGCGAGGCCGCAACTGCGCAGGCGCCGCCCAACCGCCGCCACTCAGCCATTGGGCGGGGCGCGAAAGGGGGGGCGGGGCGCGAAAGGGGGGGCGCGCGCGCGCCCCGGCCCCTCCCCCGCCCTGCCCTCGCGCTGCCGGCGCGACGTCGCG
>VWZL01005075.1:101160-113016 GCA_013396915.1 Stercorarius parasiticus
AGGTCAGGCGGGGGAGCGCGCAGGGATCCTCTTACAGAGGGAAGGGGTGTGAGGGGGAAGGAAGTAGTTCCGGCGCTGTTTTGTCGTCACGCTGCGTCCGCACGAGAAGTAGTTCCCCCAGCGGCGTGCTGGCGGCTGCTTCTCCCGCGTCGGTGGTCATCACCGCTCCGCTGGCTGCAAAGGGAGGGGGTACAGCGGCTGCCGAGCGGCCTGGGGGGCTGTGGGGCACCCCGGGGGTCGCCCCGCGGAGGGGTGAGGGAAGGCCGCCGTGTCCCTGTGGGGAGGCCCCAGCGCGGTCTGTGTGGCGGGGCCGCCCCGCCCTGGGCCACGCCGGGCTCTTCGCAGTCAGGGCGCTCGGGGTGGTGCCCGGGAGGGCGCCGGAGGGCTGGGGCGGACCCGAGGTCCACTGGCTGCTCGTGGGGGCACATCTGGGAAAGAGCAGCTGCCGGACTGCCAGCTGTCTGTATTGAACTGGTGCGCATCTGGGTTTAAAGCACTCGTGCTTTCCTTTGACAGCTTGTGTACGTAGTTTTAGCTCAAGAGCCTAAAAGTGCAGCTGCAGAAAAGACATAACAAGTTAAAGTTAGATGCTTCCATTGCATTATCATCTCAGTCCTTTATGTGCCTTATATTAGCCTGACTTTCTTAGGGGAATTCATATGTAAGTAAATTTCATGGGGATTACACGCGTAAGTAAAATACGCAGACATGATAGCTAACATTGCGTACGTGCTTTCTGCATTTCACAATCCCTACCTGTTCGTTGCAGGACAAGTTTGAGAAGTGATGTTGCAATAACTTAACGCTACTTAATTAGCCTGTACACTCAAATTTGGCTTGTGGTTGTCATTCTCTGAGATCACATTTTAATTTTTTAGAATCCTAAGGTATTTCTAGCTCTCCTATGAAGTATTTACAGACAATTAGTTTACAACTCAAACAAGATTTTATGCCAAAGAGAATAGCACTATCAGGAGAATAGCTTGTATCTGAATAGCAGAATTATCTAACAGGTGCTGTGTTATTTAAGTACTATTGGAAAAGCATTCTAGGACTGCTTTATATTCTCTGATACAACTTCAGGTGAAAAATTAATTCTCTTTCTACTACTACTATTGCTACTAGTAAACTCGCATTTATTCAAGCACACTTATCTTAATAATAAAGTGTGGTTGAACCCAGAACTGTCACGAGTGGTATGTTTGATACTGCAGCTGCTGAACTGTGTCTGACTTCAGATGCATTTCTGTTATTTGTGCTTCCAAAGAACAGGTTTGGAGTATTTCAATCAGGGCATCCTGAAGTCGTTGACTGATCACATTGTTCGTGATCTTCTTTGAGAGGTTCTGAGTGTTTTCGGTATCTTGGTAGTGTAGCTTACGGTATGGTATTGTACGATGTTGTGCTTTAGTGGTAACTTCAGCAGTATTGCATTTAGCCACATGAGGGCGATCTTAGAACATAAAAAATGACAAGTCTTGCTGTAAGCGCTTCTAGTACAGCTTTTTTTTTTTAAAGATGGAAAATCTGCCTTGTTTATATGCTTGATAAACTGATTATTCTAAACTACTGCAAATAATTTCATTTCCTAGTTATTAGGACATCCTTTTTAATCTAGTTGTAAATTTTGTATATTCTAACCAAGACAAGTCTCTGTAGCAGTTGTCTTCTTTTGAAAAACTTTATGCAGCTTTTTCCAGGAAAGTTTGTAAAGCTGATGTGTGTAAAAGAAAAAAAAAACACTTTTATTTGCTTTCATTAGTTAAACTTCAGTGGTTTTAAACTCAAGTTTCTTTTGACAAATCTAGTAACAGACTAGTAAAATATGTTTGGTTATGGTGAGAGTGTGAGGACACGCTTCAGACAAAGAAGGGAGATAAGAGCCTTGTGCCCTTTTCCTGTTGGGGTGGCTGTTTGGTCACGTTGCAGGCTCTGGTTTCTGGTGATATCTTAGGCAACTTTGAAGCATGTCAGTGTAACCTGGGTACTTAGTCTTCCAGTAATCCAAGTTAACTGTCTAAAGTTGATCTATCAAAAGGCACAATTCTAGTGCGTTAGTGCTCCATTCCTCTACCTCTGCATTGGAGATAATGATGTCTTTATGTCAAGTATTTGGAGATTTTCAGAGGTACTGTGTTATGTTGATGAAATATAGTATTTGAATGCTAGAATAACTGAGATGCATTAAAGTCTACATTGTGTAGTTCTGATACTGCGATTAAAAAAAATCTAAGAAAGTATCAATGATCTGGATCTTAATTTTGTGGCAAGCTTGACACATCATGTGTCTAAAAGTGACTCGTGATGGATGTCTAAATAGAGAAGTGGAGGAACAGGGCGAGCACACAGTAATATTTGTCTAGAATACTCTCTTAGGCCTTTTTATGGGCTTGCTGAGCCCCGCATAGTGTCTTTCCGTTTACTAGTTCTCAATGGGCTTTGGTTCCAAGAGTTATTAACACCAACTGGACATGTACTTATCTTACAGTTATATGAAGAACTGCCTCTTTTCTTGTTTTCTGCTTCTCCCAGTGCAGCTGCAGGAGAAATCAACTGAAAAGAGCGGACAGTAGTTCCAGAGGGATCATTTGCCTCCATGACATGTGTGATTTCATAGTTCTTCAATTTACTTTTTGCCTTTTATCTACCCCACAGCTCCATCCTTTCCAGGCAGAAAAATTCTAATGTATTTAACTGCTGCTTGTAAGGATCTGTGCTGTGTTCTTGATTGTCCTTATCTTTGTACCTTTTAAGGATATTATTATTATTGTTATTATTGTTGTTATTATTTTAGGTTTTTTATTTTTTCTAGTTAGATGAACAATACCCAAAGATTGAAGCCCAGTATGGGCTTTTGCAGTAGTAATCTTTTCTGGTTTTTAAAGGTTTACGTGTTATAGGACCACCTGTTTTGTACACTGTCTATTATAACTGTAAGGTTTTGTTTTTGAATAGTGCAGTTCTTAGCTTTGTTTTGAGGCTGTCTTTAAAGTTTTTGCTAGAATTGAGAGATCTTTCATAGAAAACCTTTCCAAACCCTATGGAGATACAGCAAATTAAAAACATTGTTTTGCTACGGGCTCACCTTCTTTAAAGGGTCTTTTCATAAACATCACTTTTTACTACACAGGCTCTCAGGCAGGCCTTTTACTGTTGAGGTATTTTTTTAAAAAATGCTTCATTCTGCTTTTTATTTTTCAAGTTGATCAAATTATGCTTATTGACCTGCCTTGCTGTGTTTTTACATTTAATTTGACACCATTTACAATATTCTTTTTGTTTTCCTCATTTAACAATTTTAACTTTTATAAAGATGTTTTCTTCTACTAAAGCTTCCTTTCGCTGCTACTTTGCTGTGATAGATTTTTTTTTCTTCCCATTTCTAAAGTCTTCTTTGATGATTAGCATCAAATATGATGCTTTTAAATAGTCTTCATGCTGCTTTCAAGTATTTAACTCTTCTTGGAACCTTTTTAGTCCTTTTTGTAGTTTGTTTTTGTTTTGTTAAAGATGCTTTTTATCTTTATATAGTTCACATTGTTGAAGCTAAACACAAACATTTGGCGCTTTATCACTTTTTCAAAGGATTTTTGAGTACTACTTTAATCACGGTTGCGGTGACTCTCAAGTAGTGTCACTTTGAATGCTGTCCTCTGCTATACTTGTGATAAAGTCAAGAACTGTTTCTCCTCATGTGGTTTCCCTGATTGCTTGCTGGCTGAAGCAGTCATTAATGGTGTCTGAACATTTAATCTTGGCATCCTGTCCTGACCTGACATTTAACCAATCTGCATAAGGGTAATTGAAGCCCACAATATATTGTTGTTTCCGTCTTTGTGAACTCTTTTATCCCCTTCAGTGTGTCACAGTCATTCTTACCATGGTGGTCAGGCTGTTGCTCATCTAAGTCCTAACACTGCTTTTCTGTACAATGTGCGTATTTCAGTCCTCAGGGATTCTGTTACTTGTTAAAGAAACTCGTTAATCAGATTTGACCCTAAGCTGCTTCTAACAGATGGCATTGCTTCACAAACAATACATCCTACTTCCTGTCCTCAGTATTTTGAAGTGGTAGTATCCCACTGGTATTACAACAGTATTTCTCAGAAACTTGTTTGAAAGCATGTCTGTCAGTAATCCTTGCCTTCAGCTAGGCATTCTGATTTTGACACCTTGTTATTGTAGCAGAATGTAGATTTATCTTTTTTAAAGCAACTACAAAGAAATGGAAAACAAACCCAACAATTTGTTTCACCTGTTCTTTGTTGTTTCCTGTTAAAATCTTACTAACTTCTGTGTCATCTTTCATTTGAAAACAGTCTTCATAATTTTTATCACTGCAGGGTGAATCACCTTGATCTTTGTGGTCTTTTGCACTTGTCACCTACCCTTCAGTCTTTAATTTAAACACATTTTCATGATCTCCTTAAATTTTGGATTGGATGAAGCCTGATGCTCCTCTGTATTTTTTCTCAACTTGTAATGTTCCCTTAGGTATATAGAAAACTGTCAACTTAGTTCTGCTCACACCACCACCATCATGCATTCATGTCCCAAGCACTTTAACTAGTGCTTTTTTTCCCCTGGTTTTGTTTTCTCTGTGCTAGTATATTTGTATTGTATAGATTTTAAAATGCAGTTTATTTCTAAATTGGAAACATTCACAAACAGCGGTGTAACTTAGTCTTGTATACTGTGTGGGTCTATAGATATAGCTTACCTTGTAAGCTAAACTTATAGCCTTGTTAGAAAAAATGTTGAATGTATATGATTAGGTTTTCCATAAAATCATATTAAGCATTATTGATTTTAGTGTCATCTTTTAGTTTTTGTAAGAATGCATCCTATACATTGACATAACTTACGTTCTTACTGTTAAAATTAATAAAAAAAATGTTTATGGCATTTAACTAATGATAATTATTTAGTTAGCAGCTAAAAGTGAGAACAGACGTGGTCAGGTGCTCCTTTTCCGTGACTGAATGTATTCTGTATTGCAGGTTTTGCCTCAGTAGTCATCCTGTGCTAGTGAATTTGAAAATAGTTGCTTACTATTAAGTATAGTCCAAATTCAGATGAAGGGAGCCCTAAAATACCTTTCTATTCGCTGTGGCCTGCTGCTTTTAGTACAGGTAATTTGTTAGTTTTAAACATGGGACACTTGTGGTGCTGCTGTTCTAATAGTAGCAAATAGTGGCACGTTTTATACACTTTTTTTTAACACTTAATGAGTATAATGCTTCTGATTTGGAGATATGCCATAATCCTACATATTAATTTCTTGATGAATCAAAATAGAGAAAATAGCAGGAAATAGGTATTGATTTAATTTTTTTTAGTCTATCAAATGAAGAGAAATAAAATTAGTTTATAACAGTGTCTTTATTAAAATGATAACTAAAATGTTATAAGGTCAAGGAAGAGGTCTAGGGAATATATCTATGGCTAAATATATCCTTCTGAGGTTAAAGCGTACGTAATCAAAACGTACATTCATTTAAAGATCCTTTTTTGTAAGACAGAAAAATGCAGCTGACACTTATTTACATTTTATTGAAATTATGAAATAGTACTCATTATTTGAAGGTATTAAACACATACATTTAACAGTATTTTTAAAAATATTTTGATTTTTAAACAGAATAAATTAGGTTTTAAGTAAAAAAAAAAAAACAAAACCCAACAGAAAGTGAAACAACAAAAATCAGAGATACATTATAACATGTTTTTGAAAATTTCGTATGTTTGAAATAGCATTGAAAACTAAAAAAATCTCTAACATGCACAGGGAAATAAAATCTGGTGTCCAAGAAAAATATTTTTAATGTATTTGACACTAGTATAAGAGATGATAATTCATTGTACTGTATGTGCCAATTCTTTGATGTTCAGTTCAAACCATTTTTTTACTGGGAAATGTTGCTTGTATTAAACACAGATTACTGGCTTTTTACATGTTGCTCTCATATTAACTGTTATCTCATGGTTTCAAAAGAAGCTATCAAGGAAAAGTCTTATTTATTGTTCTTAGACACTTGAATATCTTACACGCTCAGCATTTGTGTATGAAGAGTTCTTTAATAAAAACGATAGTTTTATTGGAAGAATTGTGCCCACTTTTAATTGCACTTGAGATTTGAACAGAAACCCTTCTATTTTCTCATGTTATTGTATTATTAAG
Source organism: Stercorarius parasiticus (assembly GCA_013396915.1). Lineage (NCBI taxonomy): Eukaryota > Metazoa > Chordata > Aves > Charadriiformes > Stercorariidae > Stercorarius > Stercorarius parasiticus. The sequence continues at coordinate 107,342 of VWZL01005075.1, forward strand.
TTTGGTATTATAATGGAAAATTTAACTCCATTGAATAAAGACAGGTTGTAGTTAATAGAGCTGTGATCTAATAATTGCAGATTTCAAGATAACGTAGTGCAGGGGAGAGCAGTGACAAGACAGTGAGGAAGTCAGGTACTGAAATAACCTAAATACCTCTCTCTTTTTTTTTTTTTTTTTATAAGCTTGTTAGACAGGAATGCAGTGTTATGCTTTGCTGGTAGATGAAACTACAATTTGTTTCTGATTGTATTGTAACATTTGTGTTAGCTGGTTGTAGACATTGTTAAAGTGTTAGACATTGGGAGTTTTTATAGGAATAAGTAATCATTTTAGGAGTATTTTGAAATTAGTGGTGGGTTTTGGGCAGTTATCTCTTAATATAGTCCAGTGCTGGGTGAGAGTGTAGGATTTATTTTTCCTTGGTGCTCTAGTTTAGTTGTTTTTATGGGTATGGGCTTGGAGATGTGAGAGTAGCGCGCCTTAAGGAAGTAAAACTTGTTGGAGAAAGCTCAGAAACAACATCCTGGGGGACATCGTGGGGGAGTCACAGTCACAGACTGATGGACATGGCTGCTGCTTTCCCACTTGCAGGTTGAACCAGTGGCAAATCTGCGTGTGTATCCGAGACTCACTGCACACACACCAACAGGGGAGGCACCGCCTTCAACAGCACCTACATGGAGGATTCTCATAAAATGGAAGCAGAGAAAGCCAAGTCCTCTGTGGCTGGTAGAAATTGAAAGTTGCTAGTGAAAGCACACGCACAACACTCTCTAGATTCACAAGTACATGAACATTTGCCGATCTCCCAGATACCTCCCACGGGAGACAGTCCTTCATGAACTGCTCCAGCATGGGTCCTTCACACGGGCGGCAGTTGTTCACGACCTGCTGCAGCATGGGTCCTTTCCATAGGGTGCTTCAGGAAGACTGCTCCAGCGTGGGTCCCTCACAGGCCCTGCCAGAAAACTTGCTCCAGCGTGTGCTTCCTTCCATGGGATGCGGCTCCTGTGTGGGCTCCTCTCCATGTGTTGCGGCTTCCTTCAGGGCACATCTGCTTACTCCGGCGTGGGCTTCTCCATGGGCTGCAGAGTGGATATCTGCTCCACCATGGCCCTTCACGGGCTGCAGGGGGACAACTTGCCTCACCATGGCTTCTCCACAGGCTGCAGGGGAATCTCTGCTCTGGTAGTTGAAGCATCTCCTCCCCCTTCTCCTCCTCTGATCTTGGTGTCTGCAGGGCTGTTTCTCTCGCATTTTTCTGACTCCTCTCTCATCTGCTGTGTAACGTTTTTTACCCTTTTGTAAATGTGTTATCACAGAGACACTGCCAACATCACTTACGGGCAGTGGTGGGTCCATCTTGGAGCCAACTGGAGCTGCCTCTGTCTGACATGGCGGCAGCTCCTGGTGTCTTCTCACAGAAGCCATCCCTGCAGCCTCCCCTCCGCTACCAAAACCTTGCCATGTAAACCAAATCCACACAGTCCCACAGACGTTCCTAAAGTATCCCAAATCTTTCTGATCCTCGTTTCCCTTTTCTTACCATTTACAAAGTCCAGGTGGCCTTCTCCAAAGTTGTGCTTGCAGTTTCTTGATGTCCCATCAATTACTAAATGGAGACTTTTGGTCCTTGGCATTGTCACTGTTATCTCTTGTCTGTCAGGTTTGAGTCTCTGTATATTCTTGTTCATCATTTATCCCATTAACTTATTGACCTTCTTTGCATTGGAAATATTCTTGATCAGCTAGCCTTAGTGAAGCAGACTCTCACCTTCCATATGCCCTTATAAATGACAAAAAAGGACAACTCTTATTTAAGAAGTTGATGTTTCTCATCTCATTCTTGGCTCACTGCGTTCTGTTTCCTGGCTGTACCCTTGGATGCACAACAGAAGGACTTTCATACAGTTATTTTTAAGAGCTTTCATACAGAGAATGTTCAAAAAACCCAACAAAACAACAAACTTTTCACCTAATAATTGAATTTGCAACAGGTGCGGCGTGCTAGGACATGACTTACTGCAGAGTTGGAAAACCTGAGTAGTGAAGAGTAAGCAGTTATTCCACAGGCCAATAGATACCCAATGAAATTTATTTTTGCATTTAGCTATGGAGCTCTAGTTCCTTTTAACAGTTGCGGAACTTCAAAGGCTATTGCAGAAGTTTTTAACTGTTGTCTGCATTGAAAAGTGATGAAAAGTTTTGGATACATTAGGATGATTTATGGCAAATAAATACAAATTTGTTTCCTTGCTCTGTGTTTCTTGTGAAATTAGTTATTTAAAAATAAAACAATATCCAACCTCTAGCCTATTTTTTATGCAAAATGAAAGTTTTTGATGAGTTGAAAATAAATCTTGACTAGATGATTTCATATAATGATCAAAAGTATATATGACAATAATATATTACCTGATTCCCTTAGAAAAATCACGGAAATGAACAGTATTTAAGATAGGTGCTTCTCTCTCTGCTCCCCACTCCAATTTTAAAGCGAAACAGCACGGGTACTGTTTTATGTGTTGTGAAGGGGTTTGGGAACAGAGGAGCCTGCTTCCTAGTCTGCAACTTGCTGTTTGCTTTTAGTAATCCATTTCTTAATCTTCCTTTGCTGTATACATGCTCAGTATAAAGAAAAAAAATAATTGACTAATTTACAAATATGCTGAGATCTTTGGAAGAATTAAAAAAAAAAAAATTGAAATGGCTTCTCTTACATTACAGTTTAATTTTCCGCTTTTCCATTTAAGATGAAAATAATTGGTATTATTTATTTCAATGTATACTTAGCACAGTTTATATGGGCAAACTGAAGATAATGAATTAACACAAAGCATATTTAGTGAACAGAATGTTCCAAATTGGTTTTGGCTGAAATTCCTGTTGTTTGTTTACCTGCATACTTGATTACTGTTCCTTTCTTTCTCTGTGTATTTAATGGCTGTCTAATTAATTGGTCTGTTGATTTCCTACATAATTAATTATTCACTAATTAATCATTGATTCCCTGCATAGTTAATTAACTTATTGCTTATTTGATTTTTACATTTAATTGACTATAATTCACTGCTCTATTGCTACACCACCTAATTAGCAACTGGTTAATCAATTATTGTTTGCTTATTCCTGATCTAGTTGTTTAGGCCTGTGATCAGCACGGTTGATCCTCTGCTATCTGACCTCCTTTTGCAGTCAGTCTTCCTAAAATCATTCTTTGCTCAGTTTTTGTCTCCATCTCACCTCTGAGCAAAGCATGGGCATCTTCTGCATATTCTCCTGATGCACCTTCACTGACATTCACTCTGTTCTTTGCCACCTGGTCTCTTCAATCCTGGTTTTGTTCCAGCTTTACTTCTGTTTGATGGTTTGTGTAATCAGGAACTTTAAAGAAGCACAGAGACTTCTGGGGATCCTTCTTGCTCTTCTCCCCATCTCCAGGTCCTCACTGGGAGGAGGGACACATAAAGTGGTGCATGAGTACTGATTACAGCTGTCGAAGGAGGAGACAGGAGACACAAAGCAGGGAGCCTGAACTTTTAGGGAAAATAACCAGCAGGTCAGGAAGTGGAAGCAGTGGCAAATAAAACCTCAAAATAGAAGTTTCAGCTAAACCATGGAATTTCAATGTTCAATATTAGTAACACCTTTAGGTAAATGCTCACAGGTTTTGTAGCATGAATCTTAAGTGTGCATTTACATTTAGAGAGAACAGTTGTCATCCACTGGGTCAATAACAGGCTTCATTCATTATTTTTTGTTAAATAAAAGAATAATACTAACTAGAGCAGAACTAGTTCAAAGGAATTGATTCAAAGGAACATTTCCATTATAAACATACTGGAATCAAATCAGAAACGTGTGTGTGCTCAAGACAGCAGAATACCTAAGAAGGAACCCTACTGAGCTCCTAAGAACATGTTGAATGTATTATGCATTTTACATAGCTGCTTGTGTGTGTAATATAGAGTATATTTCAAACAATGGGAGCAATGTATGAGTTGTTTTTCAGAGATGTTTTTAAAGAGATGAAGACATACTCTGCCTTTTAGTTTTGATGTAGTTGTATTATTTCTGAAGATGAGGATGCTTTTGTTATAGTTTCACGTGCAAATAACTGTAAAAGGGAGCGAGCTCTGCTGATTTTAACATTCCGAATGCCTTAAAGATGGATTTTTTCTTGTGTGGGGTGAACCATATAATTAACGTGTCATGAAGGGAGGGGAACAACATTGAATAGGGGTAGTGATCTTTGCCGGGGATTGGCTTGAAAACAGGTCCCAAAATACAGCTTCCCTGTTCTCTTTCCCCCAGATTGATCCCAAAGTTCACAAAATATCATTTTATTTCTGTATTTATCCGGCTAATCTGTGGTTTGGTTTGTACCTCAAATAATGTTGGTTGTTTCAGTTTGATTTCAGTGAGCATATGTCCTTAATTTTCCTTAGGGAGGTGGAGGGGAGAGGAGCAATGAAAGAGTCTCTGGGCCAGGAGTTCGTGTATGTAGCTGAAGACAAAGCATGCTGTTAAAATTGGCTCCTGGTTGTTGTTAGGTTTCATTGGGCACTGAAGGCAGCAGGGGCTGCTGAAAAATCAAACCATTAAAACAAATGACAGCAGTTTTAGAAAGCAAATAAAGTCCTCTGAATTAAGTCTCTGGCAAAAGTTTGTGAGCTTTTTTTTTTTTAGCAGGATTTTTCTGAATTATTAGCTTTTTATTAACCCTTCTTTAGTGTTATTTACTATCTTGTGGCTTTGCTTTCACATCGCACCTCTAGTACCTGTAAATTAAAACAAAACCTACAAAGTTTTGACTAAAATGTTCTGTAAAATTTCTGTTTAAAGCATTGACCAGGGAAGGTTTTAATGAAATTCTTCATTTGCTGCTGCTTCAAAAGTTTTTAGTTTGTTGAGGGCTGTTTTTTGAATCAACAGGAATTTTTCATAGAACTTGTATGTCAAAGTGTATGGAATACTAGATGTTTTGTTATCGTCAAATGTTAATCATAGAATCTTCATGGTTGGAAAGGACAGTTGAGATCATCGAGTCCAACCATACACGCACAAAAAACCCCCCTACAATCTCTGTCACTAGAGCATGCCCTGAAGTGCCACATCTACACGTTTCTTAAATACCCCAAGGAGTGGTGACTCAACCACCTCCCTGGGCAGGCTGTTCCAGTGCCTGACCACTCTTTCAGTAAAGTCATTCTTCCTAATAGATAATCTAAACCTCCCCTGCCCCAACTTCAGACCATTGCCTCTGGTCCTGTCATCATTCACCTGGGAGAAGAGGCCAACACCCACCTCTCTACAACCTCCTTTCAGGTAGTTGTAGAGGGCAAGGAGGTCTCCCCTCAGCCTCCTCTTCTCCAAACTAAACATGCCCAGTTCCCTCAGCCTCTGCTCATAAGACTTGGTCTCCAGAGCCCTCACCAGCTTGGTAGCTCTCCTCTGGACCCGCTCCAGCACTTCAATGTCCCTCTTGTACAGAGGGGCCCAGAACTGAACACAGTACTCGAGGTGAGGCCTCACCAGTGCCGAGGACAGAGGCACCATCACTTCCCTCCTCCTGCTGGCCACGCTATTCCTGATACAAGCCACAATGCTGTTGGCCTTCTTGGCCACCTGGGCACACTGCTGGCTCATGTTAAGCTGGTTGTCCACCAGCA